>CAUYPK010139471.1:0-13762 GCA_963574355.1 Loris lydekkerianus
AACAGACAAACACTCACACAAAAGCATATAATTTTAACAATAATATATTAAACACATAATATAACATGCTCAGTCAGGTGTTTTTTGTTACCTTGTTGGAGCTGCATGCGGCTCGAGAGCCGCATGTTCGCCACCCCTGACGGTAGGTGCCTGGAGTCCCAGGTACTTGGGAGGCTGAGGCAAGAGAATCACTTAAGCCCAAGAGTTTGAGGTTGCTGTGAGCTGTGATGCTACGGCGCTCTATCAAAGGAGACAAAGTGAGACTCTGTCTCAAAAAATAAAATGAATGAATGAATGAATAAATAAAGTAAAATAAAAGTGCCAGCTCTGGCCTTTCTCAGTAGTGTAGAGAGTTGAGAATTGACTGAGGAAAGCTGCACTTTGCTTTACATGACTGCACACTCCAGGGAATGAGAGGAAGGCATATCCTTGAGATCTGACTACAGCTTTTCTGAAAGTCACCTTTTACTCAATGGCAGACTCACATCAAACAAGCCAAATCACAAAAAAATGGGCACTTGAGGATGAGCTCCACATCCTTGTGGACTATTCGCTGAGCACAGAGCTCCCAGGTGGTGGTGGCCTGAATGCCTGTTGCCTGACGGGGTCACGCCCTCTGTTTAACTCTCAACCTTCTCTGATCATCTCAGACTTGTTTACTCCAGAATTATCTGTTCCACGTCCCATGCGTTTAGAAACCCACTCTTTGCTATCCTACCAGGTTAACACCTCCTGATTATGTTAGCGATCAGCAGTCCCAATGGTAACATTTTGGGGGCACTTGGCAAATTGTCACAGCGTTTCATGAATTATCTCCTTCAACCCTACTTCAGTCTTTTCAGGTGTGTCTGTGCTTTGTCATTTTTTTTTTTTTTTTCCACATAAAGAAATTGAAACAACAAAGGTTAAGCCACTTGCACAAGGGCACTCGTCTGTTAAATGGGGGAGCTGGGATTCCAAGTTGGGCTGTCCGATTCCAAAGCCTATGTCCAGCTTTGACAGCGATGGGCCAGCGATGCTGTTGGCCCGTCTCCCATCCTCGGAGCTCCTACTGTCAGCACCTAAGTGTCTCTGCCTAAAAGTAGAGTCCACGTTCTCAGCCCTGGAGCCCACCCCGTCTGGAACAGCAGGCAGGAAGGCCTGGGAATTGACACATCCTCACTCACCTGGGGCAGCAGCTCCCGCCATGACTTGAGGAGTTGGTCTGTACACTTCGTAGCTCCTTCACCTCCCTCCCAGGGGAAGACCCTGAGATGTGTGCGCTACGCTGACTCTCCACAGAAGTCTCCAAGTCTACACAGAGGATTAAGTCCCATCAGCTGACAGTGGCTGCCATTCTCACAGGTATTCTCCTTTCTCCCCCAAATAAAAGACTTTCCTTGTATCCTCATCTCAGTGTCTGCCTCTGTGATAATCTAAACTCAAGCAGATGATTTGCTGTGCCACACGCTCCCAGGTCTCCTGCGAGGAGTTCCAGTGCCCCAGGGAGCAAAGATAAGACTGCCAGTGAAGACTTCAAAGCCCCAGTTGGTGTCTGGCTTCTGTCTATCTGGGGACTGGCTCTGCCTCTCTCTGTCTTTCAACATCATCTGCTTGTCACCGTTTTTCAGAGCAGGTGTCCTCACGACAGGGTCTTCCCACCTCACTGTGAACACATTTACAACATGTCACTGCACCTTTCTGCCCTGCACTTGGAAGGATAAACAGTTCTCACCTCTCGTCCTCCAGATCGAGTTATTTGGTGGTTGGTTATTGCAACAAAAATAACCATGTGAAGGCGTCAAATCAGCTCACTATGTTCACTCCACTTGCCTGGAAGCCCAGCCCTCGCCTTTCCAAGAAAGTCTCTCTTCATCTCCATAGTAGAAACCCTACTCAAGGTGCATCATTTAGCAGATTTACTTAGCACTCTCTGGGTTCAGCTAATCTACAGGACCCTCCCTAAGCCTTGCAACTACTATAGAAAACAGCAACTCCTAGAGAATTTTCCTAGAGTTCTGAACTCTTTTAAGTTTCAGTAGATTCTGGAGTTGCATAGGACTCTTCAAGCTCCAAGCAGTTGCCTACAGCAAACACACCGTCCATTCCCTTAGCAAAGATAGTGCAGGAAAAAATAAAGCCAAAAAAAAAAGCAAAGCTGACACTACAGAATCTGTTTTTCTTATATTGCCTGATTTTGTCTCACTTTTATTTTTTACTTTATTTCTCTAAAACATATTCTTTTAATCTGCAAAAAAAAAAAAAAAGAAAAACAAAAAGCAATTACAAAAATGGACATAATATACCCTCCTTCAAAATTAATAGGTCGGCCTCTCAGCTACACCCTGCTAGGAGGTGCTGTGTGTGCAGAGCAGCTGTTTACAGAGGGTGATAGAAATACCCCCAGGATCTCAGAATGTGACTGTATTTGGAGAAAGGACCTTTAAAATAAGATAATTCTAAGTAGATGAGATCATGACCAGGGCTCTAACCCAATATTACTGGTGCCCTTGTGAAAACATGGAGAGGCACCATGGCATGCTGGGCTAAGAAAGCCCAAGTGCAAACACAGCGAGAAGGCTGCCATCTGCAAGCTGAGAGGGGAGCCCTCAGAGGCACCGTCACTGCTGACACCACCATCTCGGACTTGCAACCTCTAAAATGGGGGGAAATACATTTCTGCTGTTTGAGCCACACAGTCCGTGATAGTTTATTATGGCAGCCCAGGCAGAATAATAAAAGACCTCGACGTGTGAATCAGGGCACTCAGATTAAAACCACAGCTGGGTCATTTAACTCACTCTTTGATCTTTAGAGTCCTACTCTGTCTCTCAGAAGCTCAATTTTCCCCATATGATGATATGGAAATGATATCAATCCTTCCATTTTGCTGAGATGGCACATTTATAGAAAGTGCTGGATGGTACCCTGCACCCAGGGTCTGGCATCTAAGTCTTTAACACATATTAAGTATTTGATGATTTGGAGTAAAAGGAGGGGGCAGGATTCAAATTGTTTTATAACTTAGCTGCCATAGAAGTCATAAACATTTATTAGGACCAACTAAAATATATGCGATGGAGTCTTAAGTGTGAAAGTGATAATAAGCACAGGTGGTCCTTACATGGAGAGGATATTGGTGGATGTATTTTTTGTGATGCTGGGGAAAGATCTCCTGAAGGTGTGCTTTAAGCTACAGCCTATACGATAGGTAGATTTTGGAGAGCAGGAAGGGAGAGGGAAAAGACTGAGAAACGCGTGCATGGAAGTGTGGAAGCTGGTGGCATGAGGAGTCCCACCAGTTCGAGGATGGCACCTGCCATGTGCTCCTGCAGGCTAGTGGGGAGTGCTAAGACTCTCTCCTTTGAATTTTGGGAAAATTGTCACCTAGAAAGGATTCTTACATTAGGAAGGAAGCTGGAATAGATAACCTATGACCTCTTTCAACTACATGATTCCCTCATATGGTTAAAAAATGAGTTAGGTACGTTGAAACATTGAGACTTTCTCAATTGTGTAACTGGGAATGGGAGAATGGCTTTTTATGATATATATGATTATGTTGGAAACCCAGTAGAAAAAAAGAGCATACTTCTTGTCTCTGGCTCTACCATTTAATAGCCATGTGACCCTAGGAATATGATTTCATTTCTTTATTTTTATATATGCATTCATTCATCAAGAAAACAATTTAGTGTGACCTTACTGTCTTCCAGGCACACTATTGAGAAAGGTGAAGTGATGGTAAATAGTTCCTGAGCTCATGTATTAAACAGTCTACTGTTAAGACTGGAGAAAGTGTTGGATGATAATGGAGTAAAAGGATGCATAAAACTAGTCTTCAGGATTCAGAGAAGGCTCTTAGGGGACATAATGTTGAGATGTCCCAGAGTAAATCATGTCAAACATATATCCAAGCAGAGCCTCCATTTCCTCATCTACCAAAAAAACAAGAGCTAGTGTGCTTAACCTGCCTACTTCATCTATTTTCTATGAGTACACACAAGATAAATGTATAGTAAACGTTTGGAAACTCTAAAAGCTAAATAAATATCGGGTAGCATGCTTTAAAGAGAGTTGATAGAATTTAGCAACTGATTAGATACAGAGAAAAGGAGAAGAAATATGTAAATTCAGGCTGTGGTATTCAACCTGGAGCTTTGAAAGATGTGGGAGATCTTCAAGTCATTTGAAATTTAGTCCAATTTAGTCCACACTTGTAAAGGCACCATCATGAGTGCAGCCTTGGGTAGGTTGACTTGGAGGAATTTAGGATGGAGGCAACTGAAAATACAGGTAGGGCTTAACTAGAGAAGGAGGAAGGGTTTGTAGAGAGGTGAAGTCTTAAAGCAAGTTCAGAGATTGGACAAGGAAATGCAAAAGGACTTCCTTACATTACTTTGAAAGAGACCATTGGAAGGCTGAAGCTTTCTATCCTCACCAAGCTAAGGATTGGTGGGTGGGCCGCTAGATGTTTATTTTATTTTATTATTAGTATTTTTGAGACAGAGTCTCACTATGTTGCCCATGGTGTCACAGCTCACAGCAACCTCCAACTCTTGGGCTTAAGCGATTCTCTTGCCTCAGCCTTCTGAGTAGCTGGGACCGCAGGCACCGGCCATAACGCCTGGCCATTTTTTTGTTGCAGTTGCTTATCTGGCCGGGGCCGGGTTTGAATGTGGCTGTCACCGTAACCACTGTGCTGCGGCCGCCGAGCCCTGCTAGCTGTTTTACTCCATGATGTGGGTACTTCTGCTGTGGGATGAGAGCCAAAAGAGAAATAGGGCCCATCACACTGTCACACTAGTGTGGTGAACCAATGGGTAATGATTTGTGGGCTATTGAATGAAGGATCTTGTGGTGGGAGGAAGAAAGTGATTGAGCCTTGGGGAAAGGCCACCCATTGGGCAGGAGTTAAAAATAGTTGAGGGATGAAGACTGTGTAACATCACGGATGGACACCTTAGCAGGAGACAGAGGTGCCTACAAACAAGTCTGTTTTTTTGCCCTTCTCTAAGCCAAAGGATGAGGTAGTCAGCTCAGACTTATTTACAGGAAAGTAGCATGCGCGTTGGAGGCTTTAAAGGGAGAGGATTCCTTGGGAGGCCTCTCACATCGCAGGATACCCATTCTAATACTTTTGTTGGAGCCATTTCCAATTATTTAATGTTTGAATCTAATCATTTCCTTGATTTAGCAAATCAAAGATACTTTTTCCCTCAAGGGCAAAATACCTTCATTTTATTTTCTTCTCCATAATTAAGTAATTTCTTAATTAGTAATGTTCAACTTATCCAATCTGAAATGACACATTTTGTTCCTTTTTATAAAAGCTTCCATACACACACACACATCCAGCCCCTGCCTGGTGGAGGAACTTGTCATCCGGGCTCTTTTGTGTGCCCCAGCTCTCTCTGTCTCCCCCGTTCTCTTTCTTTCTCACTTAGCGAGAGAGATTAGGCATCTCCAGCAGTTCTTCCTGAGCGGGGAGGGAATCCAGCTGTGTCATCTCACACTGGCTGACTTCCTGGTGGCTGTAATTAGCACGAAGGAATTTCTCCTCCATGGAGATGTCTCACTGTGGCGTTGCACCTGGTGGGCAACTCTGCTTTTTGGGCTTTCTCGATTGGCAGGCAGGGGGGTGGGGTAGCTGCTCTAGAGGCTGCCCCCAGCTGGCCTGGGCTGTGACATTCCTCAAGGCCCTGCAGCACTTTGTATCTGAGGCCATGCTGCAGGGAGGACATCCCCTCCTGTCCCTTTCCATTTGGGCTGGCTCTTTCTCTCGCTCCACTAAGCCCAGCATTGGATGTCACTCCCCCTTGTCAACCAGCTGTAGACTACAGAAAATGGTAGGGGTCCAAGCAAGTGCTGGTTCGGATTGGATTGAACACCACATTTAAGCGTGGCAATGGATCCTTTCTGATGCTGTCCCCTTGTCCACCAACAATGACAATGTAATGACAGACATCTCTACTAAAGAGCTCAGTCAACCAGCATGTGCTTACTAAGTACCTAGTATGGGCCCAGCTCCCAAAAAACCCTGCAGGGATGGCAGGGAGATTCCCCAAAATGGAATTCTCTGGTGCGACTTTTCAAGGGCACTCTTGTAGGACGCCCCTTCCTTGGACCTGTGTGACTCCAGTCTGCAGAGCTGACTTTAAGGACCGCCCGGCCTGGGATATGAGGAGTGTCACTGTCCATTTTCACTGGTGGCTCCTCAGTACTCAGCTTCCCCAGGGCAGTGGTGAGGAAGATAATGACTCAGCACCCCCGTGAGGCACAATTAATGTTAGCGTAATAGAACAATAATGCCTGCCTGTGATAGGGACTTTGAAATCTCCAGATGAAAGGCTCATAGAAGTACAGCGGGCTATTATTAGCATTTATGTAGTGCATTTCATCTTCAAAGCACTTTGCAAATATTAACTAATGAACACAGAGCACTGTCTCTTTCCCCCCCGAAGGAGAGGGAGGGGTAGACTCTGATGAGAGTCTGGACTTGAAATGGAAACATTGTTCCATGGAGTGGGGGCAGAGAAGCTCCTTTTCTCTGGCCATCTTCAGGCTTCTGGGGAGGGACGCTCTGAAGACCCCCGAAGCCCACACTTTCCAGGTGGAAAGATGGGAAGTCAGAGCCCAGGCTAACCAGTGCTGTCCAGAAGTCCTGTGGAGGTTAATGTGGGCCACGAAGAAAAGAAACAGGAGATTAGCTTTAATAATTGATTTAAACCTGCATGGCCTCATGAGATACTGTGCCACTGTGAAAGTTTTGAGATAGGCCACCTTATGGTCCATGAAGTGACTTCCAAGAAACACAGTTGACCGTGGCCTTTCTGATTCACCTGTGCAAGTTTCACCATGCTCAGTTCATCAGTGTTGCTGGGAGGGCTCCATTTCTTCCCATCCTTACCAATTTTACCTTCTTTGACTTTAGGGTATCTCAAAACTTTCATAATAACCCACATGTAATTGTAACAAGTAATCAACAAATCAATTACTAAGAAATAATTGTGTTACTTTTTTGTACTAAGTCTTTGAGATCACTGTATATTTTACACTTAGAGCACATCTCAGCAAGGGCTAGCTACATTTTAAGTGACTCCTAGCCACCTGTGGGCAGTGGCTGCTGTATATGGCATCCCAGATCTAGACTGCCTCCTAGACACCTATGGACAGTAGCTGCTGTATATAGCAGCCCAGATCTAGACTGCCTTTGAGGGAGAGTGCCCAGAGTACCTGGTCCAATTATCTGGGGCTGTCCTTCACATGGCTGGCTAATGCATGGTCAAGTAATCGTCTGAAAGACCTACAGTTGAATACTGGTTTAGAAATTCTGGTTACGTGACATTGGACACATTATTTAATCCATTGGAGTTCAGTTTCTCCATCTGTAATGTCAGAATGCTTCTAGCTTCAATGTCACAGTCTTTATGAGAATTAAATGAGATTACTTTTGTAAAGCACTTAGTGTAGGGCCTAGCATGTAGTAATAATGCAATAGAGAGTAGCTGTTATCATATGAATAGGACAAGCTTGTATTCCAGGGCCCTGGCTGTATCCCATCTTCCCTTGGCACCAGACACATCCTAGTTCTAACTTTGCACATGGCTGGGTTTTGGCAGGGTGGTTGACCTAAGAAGTCCCTCAGCCTCCATCCCTGTGTTCCCCTCTAAAATGTTCACCTATAGGTTTGTATGGCCAGGGCAAGGAATCCTTATTAGAGTCGCATGGTTTGAAGAGCGGAAGAATGAAAGGGGATTATTTCTACAAGTCTGTCACCCCTTCAATTATTTCCCATCGTCTATTCCTTAATCAGAAAGTCTAGAGCAGTGTTTTTCAACCTTTTTATTTCACTAATTGAACATAGTTAAATTTCTGCAGCGCACTTAAACTCTGTTGATCAAAAAAAAAAAAAAGAGTAAAGAAGAAGAATATACTTACTCTGCTTTGAACTTCTTTCGAAAATAATTTAACTAATGATCTTTAAACATTTTCATGGCACACCTAAGATCCTTTCATAGTATGCTGGTTGAAAACCACTGCTTTAGACCCTCCATAGCTCCAGCCTGCCGTCAGCCTAACTTCTCCATTCAATGACATGGTCCTTCAAACTTCTCAGAATGTTCTCTGTCCCCTGCCTCTTGGTTCACCTCCTTTCTTCTGTTTAGAGTGATGTCACTCTGCCTCAACTCACAGATGTACGTTAATTATAATCCCAGCCCTTGTAACCTCTCATCACACTTAATTGTCCACCATGCAACAAGGAGGGTACACCAGCTTCATTAAATGCTCACAGAATCTTTGATGAGTCCATAGAAAATTAACATCCCGTGATGGAAGAAGGCGTCTAGAAGGCATAGCTGCTAGATGCATGCAGGCCCGATCTCCCTTCCCAGGGTATGCACGTCCCGAGTTCTCTGGGGTCTCTCCTCTAAAGCTCAGCCATTCTAAATGTTCTCTACAGCCACAGTGCCTTCACTCTAACTCTGAAATAAGCAGCAACAATGGAAATAGAAGCTGTCCTGTTAAACGTATCACTTCTGGAAACATCTTTTTTGGTGAGAGGTTTTCATCCTGACACACGGGGAACACATGGATCATATTTTTTTAAAGCTTCTCAAATCAAGGAGAGGATTTCTTCCTCACAATCCCAGACACAGTGGCTGACCTTTGTCCTTGGTTTCACTTTTTGGTTTCAGTTACTCACAGTCAAGTGCAATCTGAAAATAGGAAATGAAAAACTCCAGAAATCAACAATTTACAAATTTTCAATTATGTGCCTCTCTGAAAAACGGGATGAAATCTTGAGCAGTCCTGCTCTGTCCCACTTGGAACCTGAATTATCCTCTTGATTCATGAGATGTATATGACACCCCTCAATCCCCCAGTCACTTAGTACTTGTCCAGGTAATTAGCTGTCAGATCACACTGCTTCTATTCAAGTAACCCTTATTTTACTTAATAATGGCCCCAAATGCAAGAGCACTAATGCTGGTATGTTGTTATAATTGTTCTATTTTGATATGATTGTTATAAATCTCTTACTGTGCCTTATTATGCATCACACTTTATTGTAGGTATATACATAGGAAACGGTGTATGTGAGTATGTGCACACACACGTAGAGAGTGCCAAAAAGTGTATACACATTTCAAGAAAGAAAAGAAACTATTAAAATTGTAATGCTCAATATATACCAATAACAGAAGATGAATACAAGTCATGTTTGAGCACCTCTTGTAATTGCAAATGTGACTTGAGTATTATAATTTTGATACAGTTTTTTTATTTTTTTCCTTTCTTAAAATGTACATACATTCTTTTGGCACCCCTGTGTATATATGTGTATATGTGAGTGTATGTCTGAGTGTGGTTTGGCACCAACCTTAGTTTCAGACGTCCAGTGGTGGTCTTGGAAACATATCTTCTGCTGATAAGGAGGTGGGGGGACTTCTACATTCTAATACAGAAATGTCTTCATGCAGATCTTGTCTAACCCTCCCATTGCACAGAGGAGGTGACAAGCACTCAGCTTCTTCCTGTCTGAGCTGGCAACTGAACCCAGGTCTGACTCCTGACTTCTCATTGGCTGCACCTCTCTGAATTAATGAATGGCCATGAATGATCTTAAGGCCAGAAAGTCCAGCTATTGATGAGGGAGGAAGCTCTTGCATCCCTAATGGGTCTCTTTCTTGTTTAGGACCATACGCAGCAATACTGTGGGAGCTGTTGAGCCAGGCTTCGGTTTCATAGCAGCTTTACTCTCCTGCGCTCCCCCAGGCAGGCAGCTGCACACAGGGTGCTCTGACTTTGCCACATCTTGTAAGCAGCTTGGGTGCTGGTGCTGACGCAGCATTCCTCATTCTGCTGTTGTGTCTGCATTGAATATGTTTGATTCCTCCCCAGTCACTTTTTCTTTCTCTTCCTTTCTTCTCTTCTTCTTTTCTTGCATTTTATTTCCCTGCCACTGTTCTCTCCCTCTGTAGATGTCCAATACTAGGGCCATGTAAATAATAATAAACTGCCTCTTAGAAAAGGGGTGTGGGAAACAATAGCAATTGATTTTCCTGAGCGCCGTGGAGTGTCAGACCAACTGCCCACGTTGGGTCTCTTACTGAGGGGTCCTTTGCCTCCAGGAATTGCCTTTGGGGGGGTCTTCAAAGGAAAGCACAAAAGCACCAAATGCAACTGACCAATTGTGCAGAACTATTTGTAGGAAAAGATAGTGTGGTTGGGTGGGGAAAGGAATTCTCTGTGACCCCTGAGGTGGCCAGCTAAAGCTGCGGAGCCTCTGAAGCATGAAATTTGATTACCCTTATCTTGGTGCACAGCTCTGATACCGCTGTCGGTCATTCAATTACCCAGCAACCTCTACAAATGTCTGCCGCAGCAGTTAATACGGCGTTAGGGGGGAATGCTTGCCTTCCTTGTGCGGTCCCTCTGAAATGGCAACAGACCATCCGCACCATGGAAATAGGCTTGGCCGGAGACGACTCTGGGCTTTGATCCTCACTCCCAGGCATTTCTATCAAATTATTCAGTGCTTCTTTGCCACTTTTAATATATCATCAACTCCCTTTCAGATCAGATATTTAAAAATGGTTTAGAGAGATCCCCAGGTGATTAAGGCCTCTGGAGAATGAAAACCCAGAAGAAAGGCTAAAAAACTAGCATTATTTAACTTGGAGAAGGCGGCTGAGAGGTGATTTTAAAAATGTCTTCAAATGCGTACAAAGACTTAAAAGGAGGGTGTGGACCAGGTGCTCCGATTGTCCTCTGAAGCCTGTTCCTTGTCCTGGCCCTTCCGTGAAAGTCATCTGTGTGACCCTGGTCATGTCCCTTTGCTCTCTGGCCTTCATGATAGGTGGCCTACTTTACTTTTTGTATTTTTTTTTTTTTTTTCAGATTAATATAAGGGTACATACGGTGTTTGCATTTGTTTGGTAGCATCTGAATTGTAATGGAGTCCTTCACCCAGGAAATGTGCCGTATAACCCCCTCCCTTTGTACCTATTAGGTGGGAGCTTGCCAACTCCTGTTCCTTTCTTCTCCCCCTCTTCCCTACTTGAATTTAATTGTGTTTTTTCTCTCATGTGGGCCTGTATCCCAAGTGCCCATCGATGCATCGATGGACTAATAAACTGTGGTATATGTATACCATGGAATACTATTCAGCCATAAAAAGATGGGGATTTCACATCTTTTGCATTGTTAAACATTCTTGTTAGTAAAATATTTCAAGAATGGAAAAGCAAGCACCCTATCTACTCAACAATAACTTGAAACCAGTAGATGAGCAAATGTCTTTAATGAGTCATTAAATCAGTGGTTAGACTTAAAAAAGGCAAGGTCTCACTGTTTGGTGTGGTCTTATCTAGAAACAGAAGAAGTTGCTAAGTAATCACCAAAGGATTTTTAGGACAATTTATAGAGATTTGATGCTTCATGGAAAAACATAAAAACTGGAATTTTTGTTTTTAACTTTTTTGGAAAAGCAAAAAGAACTGGACTCTGAAAGAGTCTAATTTGGGAATCAATTATCAGTTTCCCTTAATATGGACAAAAAGTCAACAATTCTAACCTCTCTCCTCATGACAATGTTCCCATTGTCTTATCTTCAGGGAACATCTGTTTCCTGACTTCTTCCCTTTTCTGGCTAATGCAGATGGCAGTTTGGCTCTGTAGTCATTTAAATATTCTAACATCTTGTTGGAACAGTGAGTAGTGAGAGACTACTTGCCCTATGTAGCAAGTCTGGCAGATGAAACTCCATGGGTTTCATCTAGTTCTCATTTATCAGGGAGGAAAAACCTTTCTTCTACCCTCGTACGTTCTGTGGGGACACCTATGTATTAATCTGATAAAATACAGAATAACAGGAGAAAAGCATGGAAATTTTAAACAGTATTTTTTCAGGACATGGGGGGACTTCATAGGAAGTAGCAAAAACCCCAAAGAAGTTATACTTGGGAATTTGTATACCACTTTAACAAAGAGCAATAAAATGTGGTGATGTGGCAAGACAAAAGACAAAGGGGTTTTGACAAGGAGCAGTAATTGGGCGTGACTTGGAAACAGAAAAAGAATACTGATGGAAGATAGGGTTATTTTAGCTGTTTTTTTTTGTATAGTTTCATCTTGGCATTGACTTTCTATCTCCAATAATAAGAATATAGAAAGGGGGATGTCAGAGGGCCTTTTCCACATCTCATGTTTCCAAATTGCCTTTAGCTCAAAATAATCAACATGAATAAGTAGCATATTTTGGGATGGAATGTTCAGGTAGCCTTAAATCCTTCCTACAAAGCATGGTACAGAAGCTGGGAAATACAGGTGCGTCTTCTGTTAGTCTGGAAGTCTGGCATCTCTTTTAGTCTGCAATTTCTCTGGCTATAGCTCCATAAAAGTTGCTGTTGATGTTTTGAAAAGCTTAGCTATTACATCATCCAAGATGACAGTTACAGTTTAAGTATTGCCTATGAATACCTGCAAGACCAAGCTAGAGGAAGACTTGAAAAACAGTCTTCCTTTTGTGGAAGAAGTAAGTATTATTTAGCGGAAGTCAAATTGTACCCCTGATGCAATCCTGACTACAAAGGCAGTATATCCTAATTAACTGCAAATGGTTTGCTCATAAAGCTGTCATCACTGGGCTCTAATGTCTGTACTTTTAATGATGCATTTGATTAGAAGATAATTTTATTCACTTGTTGGCAGGCAGACCTGTCTGACAAAGGTCTCTCCCCCCTCCTCCTCCTCCAACTTTTCTCTCTTGTTTGAAGTAGTTATGAATCGTGATACCCAAAACTATCTAATAAGTAAATAAGTGAATCTATCAAAGTAATTTAACGTGTCTTCTCCTCATCACCAGCCTCTGAGTGTACGCATGTGTGCTGTGTCACATAACGATAACAAAAATGAGGTTTGTATTTATTTATTTGTTTATTCATTGCATATTGGAGCTATTTCTAGAATCTCCTCTTTTACAAGCTAAAATTTTACAACCTAAAATTCTTTTTCACTTTGCTCCAATTACAATAATTGACAGGACTTTATGAAGTCTCATATTTTGCAAACTGATTGCATGTTATTTCATGTCACTTGCATTTTGTAACAAACCTGTGAGAAGGTTATACTTCCGATGAAGGACCAGAAACTCAAGACAGTTGGTTTTCTTTCCTAGAAACTGAATGAATAAATTAGGAATTCCAAATGAAATCTGAGTCTAAATCTTGAGCGTTCTCCACCACACCACATGGCATCTCTTCAAAGAATAGATTTTTGCATTTTTATTTGAAAACCAAGTTTGGAACTTCCCCATACTGTAAATTCAGTCTTGCTACAGGACTTGTTGGGGATAGTTCGGTCTGAGGCTCACTCAAGACCCTGGATCACTTGAGTGTTTGCTTTGGAAGCATTATGATGTTCAAGGTAAGTACAAGTTGAGCCCTCTGAGTATATCTGGCAACCCTCTTCCCTCCTTCTCTGCCTCATTCCTTACAACGGTACTGGGAGTATCTTCCATGGAGGATTCAAAACCTCTTACCCTGTGTGTCCATTCTAACCTGCTGACCACTCCTTGTCTTCTTCCTCTGTCTTTTATTTTTTTTTCTTATTTTTTATTGTTGGGGATTCATTGAGAGTACAATAAACCAGGTTACACTGATTGCATTTTTTAGGTAAAGTCCCTCTTACAGTTGTGTCTTGCGCCCAAAAGGTGTGGCACACACCAAAGCCCCACTCCCCTCCCTCCTTCCCTCTCCTTGCTCTTCCTTTCTGATTT
>CAUYPK010139472.1:0-19790 GCA_963574355.1 Loris lydekkerianus
GAGCTGGAACATATTCTTCTTAGTAAAGTATCTCAAGAATGAAAGAAAAAGTATCCAATGTACTCAGCCTTACTATGAAACTAATTTATGGCTTTCATATGAAAGCTATAACCCAGTTATAACCTAAGAATATGGGGAAGGGGGAGATGGAAGAAAGGGAGTGGGGAGGATGGGGAGAGGGAGGGCGATTGGTGGGATCACACCTATGGTGCATCTTACAAGGGTACATGTGAAAATTAGTAAATGTAGAATATAATTGTCTTAACACAATAACTAAGAAATGCCAGGTTAAGAAAATTAACCAGTGGGATGAAAATGTGTCTAACTGTTTATAAAACCAGTGTATGGTGCCCCATGAACGCATTAATGTACACAGCTATGATTTAATATTAATAACCCCCCCCAAAAAAAAACAGAATAAATAAATAAATAATAAATGAATAAATAAATAGTGGCATCTGGGCAGCATCTGTGGCTCAAAGGAGTAGGGCGTCAGCACCATATACCAGAGGTGGCGGGTTCAAACCTGGCCCCCGGCAAAAACTGCAAAAAATAAATTAATTAATTAATAAAAATAGAAAATAATAAAAAAAATGGTGGCATCTGCACTGAACATGTAGATGGTTTTTCTTGTCATTATTCTGTAACAATATAGTATAACAACTATTTACATAGCATTTACATTGTATTAGATATTATGAGTAAATATAAATATTCATAAGGAAGTGGATAGGTTATGTGCAAATACTATGCCATTTTTTATCAGAGACTTGAGCATCCCTGGGTTTTAGTATCCACTGGGGCCCTGGAATCAATCTCCCATGTATACTGTGGGATTACTGCAATAAACTGATCTAAATTTAAAAAAAAAAAAAAAAAAAAAGTTACAGGTACAGGTAAGACACACTTTGGGAACAGTAGGACCAAGAAGACAACACAGCCCTAGTAAGAAGTGAATCCTAATGAACAGCAGAAGAAAGCATGGACTTCGGGTGGCTGCAGGTTCCATGTGATTTGGGGGCATGTGAGACAGTAGCCTGCCACTTTGCTTAGTACTGCAAATCTCACAATCTGGGAGTGAACATTGTCTAACTGTACACAGAGCACTAGTGGAAAATGTAGGACCTTAGGTTTGGCTCTCAAGAAATTTAACTCTACAAAAAAAGAAAAAAAAATTAATGCAAATACAGGCCCACAAACCAAAGGGCACACTGATCCAGATAATAAGTAAAAAATAACAGGAAAGGATGTTTGTGCAACTGGAGATATATGACCTAAAGCTTCAATCATTTAATGGATGGGAATTTTTTTTAATTAAATCATAGCTGTGTACATTAATGCAAATCATGGGGTACCATGCACTGGTTTTATATACAATTTGAAATATTTTCATCAAACTGGTTAACATAGACTTCATGGCATTTTTTTAGTTATTGTGTTAAGACATTTATATTCTATACCTAGTAAATTTCACATGTACCCTTGTAAGATGCACCATAGGTGTGGTCCCAACAATTACTCTCTGTCCACCCATCATCCCCCTCCCCTCTCTTCCATCTCCCCTTTCCCCTTCTTCTTGGGCTATAATTGGATTATAGCTTTCATAAAAAAGCTATAAATTGGTTTCATAGTAGGGCTGAGTACATTGAATACTTTTTTTTTTCCATTCTTGAGATACTTTGCTAAGAAGAATATGTTCCAGCTCCATCCATGTAAACATGTAAGAGGTAAACTCTCCATCTTTCTTTAAGGCTGCATAATATTCCTTCATGTACATATACCAGATGGAAAATTTTTTAATGTTTTACATAGATAAAATCTTACTTTAAAAAGTAGCCATAATCATAGTAATGACTGAAAGGATCTGTCCCTTCCACCCCCAAAATAAAATTCTTTACCCTTAATTCTGGTTTGATTTCTCTGCTATCTTAAAGCAGAGTGATAGATCTTACAAGAAAGGTTACATTATTTGTAGTTTATCACATATGAATAATTTTCTATTAGATAAAATATATGGTCTTCTTTGCTGAAACAGTGTTAGCAAGATGGGTAGAGATTTTCATTCTTTTCTTTCTCTTATTCCCTGTACTTTTTAATGTCAATGTTTATAAAATTATGACTCTCACTTGTTTTACTATTATAAAAAAAGGTATTATTCTCCACAATGTGGCCCCTGAAATAAAACATTTCAGTGGGAAGTCAAGAACATATCCTAACATGTAGATCCAAGAATTAACCCAGATTCATTTTAATTAACATGAATTTCAGAAGGAGAAAATGTTGTTGAAAAACTAGGAAATTTCAAAAGTGAAAGGAGATTTGAGACAACAATATTGGAAAGGTCACAAGAGAGTGAACCAAGATGGATTTATTCACTCTCTCTCAACACGTGGTTGAGAAATTTCAAAACACTAAGAATAAAAATAAGATTCTGTCCCTCTATCCTGTCTATTGTGTGAATATATGGCACACTTCCTGGGTGAAAAATTCAGCTACAACTCAGACTTTGAACTTTACCCTACAAATAATGTAAACTAGTCATATGTACCTTCACATTAACTCTAAATTAAAAAAAAAAAAAAAAAGATTCTGAAAGATGCTAGAGGAGGGGCAGCAATAACCAGGCTACCTACTAAACAAAAATTAAACAGAGATTTCATTTTTAAAACATGGAGAAAAAAATCAATTTATATAAAATATGAAATGAATTTAGTAAAGGCCTATCTCAGTTGTGATTCTTCCTAGAAAATAAACAGAGAATAATATAAGAAATATATCTAAGTGTGTATTTATGCATATAAATGCGCACACATTTTTTTTTTATTTTTAACTCATTAATGATATGTGCATCTTTAGCTAAAATATTTATGATTAGTGGAGATGATAAGCATTTCTATTTTAATTTTCTACTTCATTTGCCTCATGCTGACTCCATTTAGAAAGTCTGGCAGCAAATATACAATGAATCTTTAGACTTAGGTGCTATTCTCCAAATCAAGCTGTGTTACAGCATATTAGAAATACCAGGGGATTACTGGCTTTCCAAAACATCAATACTTTACCTTCATCAAAGTTTTGAACCAGTCTGAAAGCAAAAAGAGGAAAGTACCTTTATTTTAGATTAAGTCTAGATTGGAGAAAGTGGCTTAATTGTGTATTAACAATGAGCTCTCTAATCACTCAGCCTGGAATGAGGCTGCTAGGACCTGAAGTTCTGACTTTCTGACAGGCTCAGAGAAGATCAGAGTGGAATAGAAAGAATGGAGATCAAACTCTAAAAAGGGGGAGTGGGGTGAAGAGATTGAGACTCTTCCCAGCTCACCAGTAAGTTAAATAACTCTGCTTCCCTTGGAAAAGGCAAAGGATAGGCACAAAGTCAAAAATATTAATATGTGGGAGAGGGAGGAATGTGTCTTTATACAAACCACAGTAAAGGAGAAAAAATATATCCCCTACACATATGGAAGATTTTTGTTTATTGTTTGTTTTATTTTCTTAGATTCTGACTGAGGCCTGAGCTGAAGCTATCAAATTAGAATCTCTGAGAACAGAGCATGGCATATCTATCGACAAAGATTCCTAGCTCATTCTGATGGGCATTCTTAATTGAACACCACAGAAGGAAGTGAAAAAGAGATAAAAATCATTCTGGTTCAAATTTAGACCAATCATCAAATTCACTTAATATATAGTCTAATTTCTGAAGATGCTTAAAATGTCATAAAGGAATTTACTGATTCAACAGAGATTGACTTCATACTGTGTGCCACACTCTGCTTTATTTTATCTGTTACAAGAAGAAATCAAAGAGCCCTTCCCTAGTGAAGCTCACGTATTCCAACTGCAGAGACAGGCATGATATATTATTTTAATAGGTTAAAAGGTGATTAAGTATTATGGAAAAGAAAAGAAAACTTGGGCATTCTAAAAGGTATTGGGACTGGGTGTCAGCAATACCAGGTCTTATAAGACCTTGTAGCCTGTTGAGCTTTTTCTCTGAGTGAATTGAGGTCAGTGCTGGTAACATAATTTTTATTTAAATATTAAAAGAATCACTGTGGACCTCTGGTTTTATCTTTGATGTGCAAGAATTTAAAAATTGTCATTCCTCTGCTTAAAATAAGAAAAAAACTAAACAAAATAAAAGTCAAAAACTTTTCTTGGACCCATCAGGGAACCAAGGTTGCCCCTTGAACACAAAGATAGAATCCAGAGGAATTCTAAGCTAAGAATTAACCTGGAGCAGAAGCCATGGGAGCTTTGAATTGAAATGATGAATGCCTTTAATGGGTTCATCCTTAGACTATACAGAGCTGAAGAAAGAAGCAGCAAGTTTGAAAATATGTCAATAGAAGGTCCAAAAATGAAATGTAAAGATAGAAAAGAATAAAAAAAAAGAAAGAATGAATGAATGCCCAACAATTTTAGTACCATATTAAAAGGTATACCATTTCTAATTTTTTAAATTAGATAAGAGAGCTAAGAAAAGGCTGTGATTAAATAAGGGTAAGAGTACAGAAAAACACTTAGGAGTCAATTTCAGAAATCCAGAAGAACGATTGTGGTGAATAAATTACTATGATGATAGTTGGGCTGGTGAGAAGTGGCCAGATTCCAAATATAGTTTGAAATCTTGGTAACCATTCCTTCTAATATAATGAATAGTTTATTTTGGACTCATGAGTTACAAATCACATGTACTGTTGGATTTGAATTTTGTAAAATCCCTAAAAATATAAAAATGATTTACAAAGGACAAAACTGAGATCTGTGGCAATACCAAAGGAGGCTGTCTAATGCCAGGACTAGTAGAATATTAGTTCTACACAATACTCAAGGCTAATTTTTATCCTTTTAGTAGCTATCAGAGAAAGTATTGCTTTTGAAAAAGAGGGTGTCAAGCCATACCTTATTTTAGTTGTCTTCTTTTATTGTCCTCATAGATATTACACTGTTTTTTTGTTTGTTTGTTTGTTTGTTTGTTGTTTTTGAGACCGAGTCTCACTTTGTCACCCTTAGTAGAGTGCCGTGGCATCACACAGCTCACAGCAACCTCCAGCTTTTGGGCTTAGGCGATTCTCTCCCCTCAGCCTCCCGAGTAGCTGGGACTACAGATGCCCCCCACAACGCCTGGCAATTTTTTGTTGCAGTTTGGCCAGGGCCAGGTTTGAACCCACCATTCTCGGTATATGGGGCTGGCATCCTACTCACTGAGCCACAGGCACCACCAAGATATTACACTTTTTATAAATTAAAGTTTTGTGGCAACTCTGCATCAAGCAAGTTTATCAGTGCCATTTTCCAATGGCATGCATTTCCTTTAGGTTTCTTTGTCACTTGTTAATAATTCTTAAAAAGAAATCGCAAATGTTTTAAATTATTATTAGTTGGTTATGAGGATCTGTGATCAATAATCTCTGATGTTATTACTATAATTGTTTTAGGACATCATGAACAACATCTATTTAAGATGGCATCTTTAATCAATAAACATATGTGTTCTGCCTTCTTTAAAACTGGGAATTCTCCCTCTTCTCAAACCTCCCTATCCCCTGAGACATGGCAACCTAGAAATTATGCCAATTAATAACCCTACAGTCACCTCTAAGTGTTCAAGTAAAAGAAAGAGTCACACATCTGTCACTTTCAATCAGAAGCTAGAAATGATTAAGCTTAGTAAGAAGGGCATGTTGAAAGCCAAATAGGCTAACAGCTAATCCCCTTATAACAAAATGTTAGCCAAGTTATGAAGTAAAGGAAATGTTCTTGAAAGAAATTTAAAGTGCTACTACAGTGAAGATATAATAATAAGGAAGAGGAACAGTATTATTGCAGATATGAAAAAAGTTTTAGTGGTCTGGATAGGTTAAACCAGCCACAACGGTCTTTTTAGCCAAACCCTAACCCAGAGCAAGGTATTACCCCTTTTCAATTCTGTGGAGAGATTGAAAAGGTGAGGAAGCTGCAGAAGAAAAATTTGAAGCTAGCAAAAGTTGTTTCATGCAGTTTAAGGAAAGAAGCCATCTCTATAACATAAAAGTACAAGGTGAAGCAGCAAGTGCTGATATAGAAGCTACAACCTATTCAGAAAATCTAGCTAAGAAAACTGATAATGTTAGCAACACTAAACAAAAGACTTTTAATGTAGATAAAAATAGCTTCATATTAAAAGAAGATCCCATCTAGGACTTTCATAGCCAGAAAAAGTCAATGCCTGATTTTAAAGCTCCAAAGGACAAGTTGACTTTCTTCTTAGGGTCTAAGGCAGGGGATAGCTTTAAGTCAAAGCCAATACTCAACAAATCTAATCAAATTTCAGGTACAGATCTCATCCCCTCATCCCCCAGAGGATGCATGCCTGTCCCCTCCACCAAGATATTTGCTTGCTTGCTCTAAAAATGGAACAAAGCCTGGATAACAGTACATTTGTGTACAGCATAGTTTATGAAACATTTTAAGCTCATTTTTGAGGACTGTAGCTCAGACAAAAAGATTTCTTTCAAAATATTACTCTCATTGACAATGCACCTAATCACCCAAAAGCTCTAGTGGAGGTCTACCAAAAAAAATGTTGTTTGCATGCCTGCTAACACAGCATCTACTCACAGACCTATAGATCAGGGAGTGATTTGATTTTCAATTTTGTTTGTTTGTTTGTTTGTTTGTTTGTTTGTTTAAGAAATACATTGGAGGAGGCAGAGCGTGATGGTGGACAGGATAGACATTTAGCTCAGCTCTCCTAGAACAATAGGCAAGAGTGAGTGGGCTTAGATCATTCCCAGCATGAAGTATTGGTGTGGAGTGGCAGTTCGGGGTGTGCAGCAATGTGGCAGACTACTGGAGCTGGAGTGTAATCCAGAGGTGCCGAGAATGCCAGGAAAGTTTCTGTGCCACAGCTGCTGCTGCAGCAACCAGCCCCCACCCCCACCCCCCATGGAGGATTATAATTTCCAGTTGATGGGGAAACTAGGTGTTGTGTGGAAAGATTAATAAAGTGTGGACTCCCAGGCAAATTTGGCGGTCAGCATGGGAGGCCATCTGGTGCAGCAGCACAGAGGATAGGTGGCAGGAGAGACACTCAGACAGGAAAGATCCTAGACAGAAAGTGGCCATTGTTTTAAAATTTGAGAGATGGGAGTCGCTGCAGGCACCTTTCCACACAGGCCAGGTGTGGCAATTTGAGTCTAACCTGCAGGCAGTCATCCTACACTTGAAACAGGCCCAGGATATCCCACACTTCATGGCAACCGTTGCAGGGAGAAACCTGCCTGTGAAGATTTTTCGAGATAGGTGGAAATCAACAGGTCAGCAGGATCTAAGCACTAACCCGGTAGCCAGGTAACCACCAAGAACAATCTAAGCTGGGAATCAGATATAAGCCTGGGAACCACTCACCACATCACTGGGTGTCCAGAAAGTATATTGCAACATAAATATAATCCTACTAAAGTTGATCCTGACTGCATACATATAGTGATATGTTTATATATATAAATAATTTTTTTGTAGTTGGTGCCTTTTTTTCCTTGGTCATTCTTTTTGCTTTTTTAATGTTTTTTTCCTTTTTTCTTTCTTTTTAGAGTTATTATTAAATTTTCATTTTAATTATTATTAATTTTTTTTTCTCTTCTTCCATTCTTATGGTTGCTGAGAATGCTTACAACAGGCTATTGAGGGGTTATTTTTGTTTGTTTGTTTGTTTGTTTTGTTTTGTTTTTGGCCGGGGCTGGGTTTTTGAACCCGCCACTTCCAGCATATGGGGCCGGCACCCTACCCTTTGAGTCACATGTGCTGCCCAGGCTATTTTAGTATTTTTTCTTTTCTTTTTTTTTTTTTGGGGGGGGGGGTGGTTTGTTTGTTTTTGATTGTCTGTTTGTTTGGCTACTTTTATGTTTGTTTGATCAATTTTTTTCAATATGACTAGTGTTTTGCTAAATCCTCAGGTTGGCTATTTTCCCTAACTCCAATTTTCACACTCAACAAAACCAAGGGGGGGTGGGGGATGATGGCTGACTGGAGCCAGCTATCAACAGAAGCTCCCATCCAGAGGGAGAGACAAGGGCCAGAAAGAACCCAACAAAGCTGAAGGATGGGAGCTGAACTGAGAGAAGAGATTGATAATTGCACATCTTCTTTGCTAAGGCAAGCTACAACTCCAAGGAAACAAATTTCAGGTACAGATCTCATCCCAAAGAGGATGCATGTCTGTCCCCTCCACCAAGATATTTGCTTGCTTGCTGTGAGATCTCTACTAGTGAGCAGTGAACTGAGGTTCTCTTCTCTTACCCCAAAAGAGCAAGTTGCTGGAAGTTGGGACTCGTCCTCCAGAGAGTCCCTGCTGTGAGCCTGGGCATTCTCTTGTCTGGCAGGAAGGTTGAACAAATATTTTCCCTGCCACTTTGAACTTCCAGTCCACCCTTCCCCCCTTGCCTGGCAGTCTAGAAGTCCAACCCCTGCAGAGACCAGAATGTCTGTTGTTCTTTGTTAGGGCTAGGCATTGCATGGACTGCATCAGAGTAGCTACGCTGTATCTGTGAATCTGGTAACAGTGCAGAAAGGCACAGGGGGGAAGGTGTCTGGCCTGGCTCTAAGAAAGTGCAACTCAGCAACAGGCAGAGGCTTGGGTCTCAGCACAACGGGTGGAGACTCAGGAACCACTAAGGCTCAGAAACCCCAGTGGAGATACCTCCCACCCAGCATCAGTATTAATAGAATAATCCCACCAGGATCAAATTTTGGAGAGACACCTCCAAATTCTGTGGGCTGCCAGAGGGAGCTAGACCCTGCATTGCAGGGATACCACAGGAGCAGAGCATCTGGGGCAGAGGCACAGTCTTTGAGGGTCATAAACATCTACTGCTTTGTTAACCTCTGCTTTGGAATGAGCTCAGGTGGAACACTCCCCAGTCTCCATTGAGCACTCGAGATAGTCAGAATTCAGCTCCCCCAGCTGGCAGGTGGTAGGGTGTGCTTGCCTTGCCTGGACGATGAGGCATTGACTTCCCTCTACCTCTGGCAGGGCCAAATCCCTGCTACATTTGCTTATTATAGGAAACTGGGCCACCACCTCTTGGGGCTACCAGTTCCTGGGTGTGACAAAGGTGAAAGGTGGGGAACGAAGCACCAGCCCCTCTGGACTATTTTGCTGTGTGAGCCTTTCTAACTCCACAGAGCACCAGAGTGAGTTACATTTGAGCTCCAGTGGACCCCCACTGTCTAGTTGCTGGAGACCATTTGAACTCTCCCACTTGGTCTGTGTTTGTGTTGAATGGAACAATTGGTTTGGAACTCTTGACCTGGGCCAATCACCTAAGAACCCATCAAGTTTGTACCCTGGTTGTGTTGTTGTGAGAGTGTGGGATTTCCCTCTTCCAGTTGTTGCCTGGGGCGGGGGTTGTCTTAGTTGCCTATATATCTCCATAGCTGAGACTTTATCCACTGATTCAATAGGATTGGACACAGACTAGCTGAATTCAAAACAGGGTCATCTAGCCCCATCACACCAACCAGGTCCCCAGAGTTTCAAGATGTAATAATGAATGGGACCTTTGTAAAGCTCTAGGGGAAAACCAGCAATGACCAGTCCCAGTTGTTTGGTAAAGAGCTGGTTAACTAAAACTCCAGGAGCACTCAATTCAATTTCACCTTACCAGTTTCTCTAGCCAAACAGTGAAAAATAATCATGGGACGGGATCAGCGGAAAAACTCTAGCAACATGAATAATCAGAATAGATCAAGTCCCCCAAGGAATAACAAAGGAGACGCAACAAAAGATCCCATTAATAAACAAACAGCTGAGATGTCAGAAATTGATTTCAGAATTTGGTTTGTAAATAAGATTAACAGAATGGACCCAGAGTTGGAATTAGAAATTCAAGGATTAATACAGATGCTGTCTCAAGAATTCAATGAATTCAAAGATAAAATCACCATAGATTTTGACATATTGAGGTGAGAACTTGTAGCCCTCAAAGATCTGAGAAATACAATAGAATCCCTCAATAACAGAATGAAGCAGTCAGAAGAAAGGATCTCTAACATTTAAGACAAAGCTTTTGAACACTCCCAAATGCTCAAAGAGGAAGAAAGTGGAGAGCAAAAATGGATTAATCCCTGAGAGAACTATGGGACCACTCCAAAAGAGCGAACATTTACCTCATAGGAATCCCTGAAGAAGAAGATGTTCTTAAAGGTACAGATACTCTACCTCAAGAGATAATTGAGGAGAACTTCCCAAGCATGGCAAGAGAATGGCAAGAGATAGTGAAATTCAGATAGTAGACAGTTTCAGAACCCCAGCACAACTCTATTCAAATAGAGCATGTCCTAGACACATTGTAATTAACTTTGCCAAAGTTAATATGAAGGAGAAAATCCAGCAAACAGGCAGACAAAAGAAAATAAATCATAACGTACAAGGGGAAGAATATGAGAATGAGTGCAGATCTCTCTGCTGAAACTATTCATGCCAGACTATTCATGGTCATCAACCTTCAATCTCCTAAAACAAAACAATTTACATCCCAGGATCCTGTATCCAGCTAAATTGAGTTTCATTTATGACAGAGAAGTTAAATACTTTAATGAAATATACACATTGAAAAAATTTGCCATAACTAAACCAGCTCTTCAGAATATTCTCAGATTTATCCTCCATAATGACCAGCACAATGCTCTACCACCAAAGTAAAGTCACTCAGAAATTACTGGTCAAAACCCAACTTCCACAGTGGCAAAGGATTAAAAATGTCCAAGGGACTTTTGAAAAACTTGACACCCAAAGTACTACCAGGCTTATCAATACTCGCAATTAATGTGAATGGCTTAAATTGTCCTCTAAAGAGGCACAGACTGGCTGTCTGGATACAAAAATTCAGGCCAGCTATCTGATGCATACAAGAATCTCATCTTATCTTAAAGGATAAATATAGACTCTAGGTAAAGGGATGGGCATCTATAATCTAAGCAAATGGAAATCATAAAAAAGCAGAGGTTGTAATTTTATTTGCAGAAACATTAGGCTTTAAACAAACAAAAGTAAGGAAAGACAAGGACGGTCACTTCATATTTGTTAAGGGAAACAGTCAACATGATGAGATTTCAATTATTAAAATTTATGTGCCCAACCAGAATGCTCCTCAATTTATAAGGGAGACCCTAACAGACATGAACAATTTAATATCTTCCAGCACCATAATAGTTGGAGATTTTAACACCCCTTTGACAGTGTTAGATAGATCCTCCAAAAAAGAAACTAAGCAAAGAAATTTTGGACTTAAACATCACCATACAACAATTTAATTTAATAGACATCTATAAAACATTTCATCCTAACAAAACTAAATACACGTTCTTCTCATCAGCCCATGGAACATCCTCCAAAATTGATCACCTCTTAGGTCACAAGTCTAACCTTAGAAAACTTAAATGCATAGAAATTATTCTTTATATTTTCTCAGATCATCATGGGATAAAAGTTGATCTCAACAGTAACAGGAATCTTCACACACATACAAAGACATGAAAACTAAATAACCATATGCTGAATGATAGCTGGATTATAGATGATATTAAGATGGAAATTCCAAATTTTTGGAACAAAATAATAATGAAGACACAAATTATCAGAACCCATGGGATACTCCAAAGGCATTCCTAAGAGGGAAATTTGTAGCATTGCAAGCCTTCCTCAAGAGAACGGGAATAGATGAAGTCAATAACTTAATGGGACATCTCAAGCAACTGGAAAAGGAAGAACATTCCAACCCAAAACCCAGAGGAAGAAAAGAGATAACTAAAATTAGAGCAGAATTAAATGAAATCAAAAAATAAAAGAATTATTCAAAGGATCAATCAATCAAAAAGTTGGGTTTTTGAAAAATTCAACAAAATTGATAAGCCTTTGGCCAACCTAACCAAAAATATAAAATTAATACCCAAATTATTACCCAAAGCAATACACAATTTTAATGCAATCCCTATTAAATCACCACTGTCATACTTTAAAGATCTGGAAAAAATAGTACTTTGTTTTATATGGAACTAGAATAAAACCTCGGATAGCCAAGACATTACTCAGAAATAAAAACAAATCAGGAGGAATCATGCTACCAGACTTCAATCTATACTATAAATCTATAGTGATCAAAACAGCATGATACTGGCACAAAAATAGAGAAGTAGATGTATGGAAAAGAATAGAGAACCAAGAGATGAACACAGACACCTACCATCATTTGATCTTCAATAAGCATATCAAAAATATAAATTAGAGGAAAGATTCCCTATTGAACGAATGGTGCTCAAAGAGCTGGATGGTGACTTGTAGAAGACTGAAACTGGACCCACACCTTTCACCATTAACAAAAATTGACTCTCACTGGATAAAAGATTTAAACCTAAAATATGAAACTATTAAGATTCTTGGAGAGAGTGTGGGGGAAACACTTGAAGAAATTGGCCTTGGAGAATACTTTATGAGGAGGAACCTCTGGGGCAATTGAAGCAACATCAAAAATACATTACTGGGACCTGATCAAACTAAAAAGCTTCTGCACAGTCAAGAACATAGTAAGTAAAGCAAGCAGACATTCCTCAGAATAGGAGAGGATATTTGCAGGTTATGTTTCTGACAAAGGTTTGATGACGAGAATCCACAGAAAACTCAAACTTATTAATAAGAAAAGAACAAGTAATCCTATTTCATTGTGGGCAAGGGACTTGTACAGAAGCTTCTCTGAAGAAGATAGGCACATGATCTACAGACACATCATCTTTAATGCTCATCATCTTTAATCATCAGATAAATGCAAATCAAAACCACCTTGAGATATCATCTAACTCTAGTAAGAGTGGCTCACATCACAAAATCCCAAAACTACAGATGATGGCACGGATGTGAAGAAAAGGGAACACTTCTGCACTGCTGGTGGGAATGCAAGCTAATATGTCCCTTTTGGAAAGAAGTATGGAGAATACTCATGGATCTAAAAGTAGACCTGCCATTCTATCCTGAAATTCCTCTACTAAGAGTATATCCAAAAGACCATAAATCACTTTACAACAAATATATTTGCACCAGATTGTTCACTGCAGCTCAATTCATAATAGGCAAGCCATGGAAGAAGTCCAAGTGCCCATCGACCCATGAAAGGATTAATAAATTGTGGTATATGTATACTATTGAATATTATGCAACCTTAATAAAAGATGGAGACTTTACCTCTTTTATGTTTATATGGATGGAGCTGGAACATATTCTACTTAGTAAAGTATCTTAAGAATGGAGGAAAAAGTATCCAATGTATTCAATACTATTATGAAATCAATTTACAATCACTCACACTTTCATATGAAGAATAGATCACAACTATGGCCCAAAAGGAAGGAGGGAGGGGGGATGAGTGGGTAGGGGGAGATCAGATGGAGGGAGTGTGAATGGTGTGATCACACCTAGGGTGCATATTGCCAGGGTACATGTGGAATCTATTAAGTATAGAGTATAAATGTCCTAACGCAATAATTAAGTAAATGAGGTGAGGGATATATTAATAAGTATGATGTAAGCATTCCAAATTGTATACAAAATCAGCACAAATCCCATAAATGCATTAATGTATACATGATCTACCTCTTTATGATTTAATAGAAAGAAAGAAAGAAAGAAAGAAAGAAAGAAAGAAAGAAAGAAAGAAAGAAAGAAAGAAATAGGGTGAGGCAACAGCTGGCTTAGATAATAATTCCTTTGATAGATTCGGCAAAAGTAAGTTCAAAACCTTTTGGAAAGGATTCACCATTGTAGATGCCATTCAAGATTCATGGGAAGAGATCAAGGCATCAACATTAATGAGTGTTTGTGAGAAATTCATTCTAACCCTAAGGAATGACTTTGAGGATTTCAAGATTCCAATGGAGAAATTAACTACAAATGTAGTTAAAAAAAAAAAAAAAAAAAGAATTAGAATCACAAGTAGAGCATGAAGATGTGACTGAATTGTTGCAATCTCCTGATGAAACCTCAATAGATGAGGAGTTGCTGTGGATAAGCAAAGAAAGTAGTTTCCTAAGATGTAATTTACTACTGGTAAAGAAGCTGTGAACATTATTAAAATGACAACAAAGAAATTAGAATATTATATCAACTTAGCTGACAAAGCAGTACCAGTATAAAGCTTGACTTCAGTTTTGAAAGAACTTCTACTATGGTTAAAATGCTATCAAACAGGGCAGTGCCTGTGGCTCAAAGGAGTAAGGCACTGGCCCCATGTGCTGGAGGTGGTGGGTTCAAACCCAGCCCCAGCCAAAAACTGCAAAAGAAAGAAAAAAGAAAAAGAAAAAAATGCTATCATTTTTTTGATAGCAATGTTACAGACAAATCTTTCATGAAAGGAAGAGAATCTATGTGGAAATATTTACAGTTATCTTACTTTTTAAAGTGCCACAGCCATTCCAACCCTCAGCAACCACCGCCCTAATCAGTCAGCAGCCATCAATGTTGAGGCAAATACCCTACACTAGCAAAAAGATTGTGACTTAGTGACAGCTTAATAAGGGGAGTCCAAACTTTTTTTCCTCTGATATAAGTTGGAAGAATAAGACTTGTATTGGGCCACACATTAATTATCCAAACTCCATAGAGAGGTGATTAGCAGAGGTGTGTACTTTCTGTAATATCTGACACCACAGACAAGAAAAAATGTCCTCACAAAATCAGCTTGCAGTTTGCAGGCTGCATGTTAGAGATCCCTGGCTTAGATAATCTTTAGCATTTTTGAGAAATTAAATATTTTTTAATCCAGGTATTCATAGTTTTTAGACATAATACTATTACATATTCAGTCTACAATATAAGGTAAATATAACTTTAAATGCATGAAGAAACCAAAAACTGGGTGACTCACTTTGTTGTGATATTTGCTTTATTGCAGGATCTGGAATCAAACCTTCAACGTAATCAAGGTCTGCCTGTACCTATATAACCACACTTATAGTCGAAAGAGTACACAGCAACGACACAAGAGCATTCTCAATCTTGTTCGAACTAACAAATTAATCGTGCTTTTGTGGAACCACAATTGCCACAAATTTCCATCTATTTATTTTGCTCCATTAATGATTATAGTGAAGTTATTCAAGAGAAACTTACAGTACAGAAAAATTATGTAATAGTTTGGTTCCTTTGCACATAGACATAATCAACAGCAGCATTTATTATCTATGTATTCATTAACATGAACATTTAAATGCACTAACCATGTTGGATTGTAACACTGCTATACCTATTATTAATAATAAAGTAATACCTATTGTTGGCACATTAGTGTAATGTTAGGCAATATGCAGTCACCTCCTCTATATAATAATATCACCTTCCCTATTCATAACTCTTCTCATCCATGTCCTATACAGTTTTACAAACATTAATTAAGAATGACTTTACCTCTCTGAGATGGGGAACTGCAAGAGTCATCATCTTGGTGTGACGCTAGAGATTAAGCCATGTTATAAGAAGCATAACAGTGTTAGTATTAAAAGCAGTGCTAGGATTAAACCTCTGGACAAACATTCAGAATATGAAATTTTAAACAATATAAGTAATACCGTTCTTTATTTGTACCCTGGTGATAGTTCGTAGCATATATTGAAGGATTTGTAGAAATTGTGCACATTGTAAAATTTTTCAGAATAAAACGCATTTATTTTGCATATCTCCATCTTAACACTTTCAAGAGGTAAAATTCTTTTAGTAGGTCATCTTCATTGGTATCAGGAGTTTAATCTTTCACAGTCATTTTGAGAAGGCAATCAGGTTTTCAGAATGTTACTCCCAACCCCCAACATTATATAGCAATTTAGTTACAGGATCTGGAATCGAACTTCTGATCCTCGAACTTTTCATCTGACTTGCTCTACTGAGCCATGCTGCACTGCACTAAAACAAAGCATGCTAAGAATTTGAATTCACTTTAGAAGGTCAGCTTTGCCAGAAGATTGCTGCTCTTTTCCTCACCATTAAAAAAAGAAGTAAAAAATAAAAAGTTATGTTCTGAAAAGTTATCCTACATTGTATCCTCCACACTTTAATGCAAAATTAAAAATGTTTCAATGCTGCTGATCAAATCACATTGAAGAAGCTCCTGATTTTCTTACAAATTATCTTCTCTTTCATTAAGTGTCCTGTTAAAACACCTACAAAGAACTTTTCTTTTATTTAACAATTTTTTATTACTTCCAAAGTATCAGCATTAAAACTAGATCATTTTGATTGCTCATAAGCATTAGCATAATCATGTGGCTTTATTAAGTACAGTTCTACACTGTCAGTCATTCTTTTAAAAGTGGATCTCTTGATAACTAGCATCTACAGAGAACTCAAATTATTCAACAAAAAAGACCCAACAATCCCATATATCACTGGACAAGACACATGAACAGGAACTTTTCTTAAAAGCCTAGACAAATGACTAAGAAACATGAAAACACTCATTGTCCCTAATCATCAGAGAAATACAAATCAAAACTACCCTAAGATATCACCTAACCCCAGCAAGAAAGACCCACATCACAAACTCTCAAAGCTGAAGATGCTGGCATGGATGTGGAGAGAGGGGGACACTTATACACTGCTGGTGGGACTGAAAATTAATATAACCTTTTTGGATGGAAAGATGGAGAATCCTCAAAGCACTCAAATTAGACTTCCCATTTTGTCCTGCAACCCTATGACTAGGCATCTACCCAGAAGAAAAAAATCCTTTTACCATAAGGACACTTGCACTAGACTATTCATTGCAGCTCAATTTACAATTGCCAAAACAGAAACAGAAAATGTGGAAACAACCTAAATGCCACCAACCCAGGAATGGATTAACAGGGTGTGGTATATGCATACCATGGAATACTATTCTGCCATTAAAAGAGACGGAGACTTCTTAGTAAAGCATCACAAGAATGAAGAAGCAAGAATCCCAAGTACTCAATTCTGATATGAGAACAATTAATGACCTAGCACATGGTGGAGAGTGGGGGAAGGGAAGAGCAGAGAGAAAGAAGGAGGGAGGGAGGTGGGCAAAAAGGCCAGCAGAGAAAGGATAGGAGGGAGGGGGTGGAGGAAGAGAACACCAGAGAGAGAGAAGAGGGGAGGGAGTGGGGGGTCATGGTGAGTGACACACATTTTGGAGGTGGGACAGAATTATAAGAGGTACTTTACCTAAAAAATGCAATTATTGGAACCTGTAGGATAATATTTAGAAATGAACATATCCTACATCAAGCACACAAAGTGAATTCAGTGTGAGTTTAAAATGACTTGCTTTTCTTCCAGAGGCTTAAGAGACTTTGATCCCCCTGGGTTACATGCAGAGTTAGGCTTTTTTGGAGTTGTAAAATTCCTTAAGCCTTTTCTCTGAAGCTGTACAACCCGTGAAGCCTGAGATCAAAGGGGCATGCCGCCCTTCCTCAGAGATATGGGCCAGAGGGTAGACTTATGTTTACAACATATTGTCAGAGGTCTATAGGTGCTCTGCCCTGAGGAGAAGACACAGTCATTACTTCATAATGAGTAAATTGAGTGAATGCTTGAAAATATTTTTCCATTAACTCTGTTCCCCTTGTTTACTTTCTTCTTTATGATTTTGTTTACCCACCTGCCCAGAGATTAGTCAGTGTTTAGAAGAAGATGTTTACTGCAAAAGTGATTGTGTTAATGTGATAACAGGATATTTCCTTTTTAGTTCATTTCAGATAGGTAAATTGAGGTAATGGTGAAAATAACAAATAATAGATTAAGTGTTTACGTGACTAAAAGAGTATAAAGTCAAAACCTGGAATAAAGATTTTCGCTACATGCCATCTCATAGTGTGTAGCCTGTTTCTTGTGTTAATAATTACAGGAGCCAGTTTACACTCACAGCAAAGCTGTTGTTTCTTCGCGTCTCCGGTAACACAATAGAACCTGCAATTATTGTACCCTCAATGAATCCCCAAAAATTAAAATAAAAAAAAGATGGAGATGTTACATTTTTTGTATTAACCTGGATCCAGTTGGAACACATTCTTCTTAGGAAAGCATCACAAGAATGGAGAAACAAGAATCCAAAGTACTAAATTCTAATATGAAGGCAGTAGATGATCTAATACAAGGTGGGGGGGTAAGGGAATGAGGGTTTGGGGAGAGAGGAGGAAGGAGAAAGATGGGGGTCACGGTGTACGGCACAACTCTTGGGGGTAGGATGCAAGTATAAGAGGGATTTTAACAAATGAAATCAGTGTAAACTAATTCTTTGTACCCTCAATGAATTCCCAACAATAAAAAAAGAAAAGAAAAGAAAAGTGGATCTCTATGTAAAGATAAAGTGCCCAGTCTCAGGGTTTTGCACCATCTATTCCAAGCCTTTTAAAGGCAGCAGGTAGAATGAAGCACAAAACAACAGGGAGACACCTCCGTCTTTTAACTTCACCTTCTTATTGTGGACAAGGGTAAAATGGATTACCTCTTTTATATGTTAAAGTGAACAGACCCCATACTTCAAGACGACGTGAAGCAAATGTTAACTAACCTATACAAGCACTTTCAATATTAAATTACCATCAACAATTGTGGCTACTGCCCATGCCACCAAATATAGCAGGCTCTTTATGCAAAGGAAACTTTAATATTTTCTTGCTCATAATGTTGATATTGATGTTTACTTTTTAACAAAAGCTCCCTGGTTAGGAAAATTAAATTATTAATGATGTAGATTGTGTCTGTATTTTACCATCCTGGCTACTAGTTTTTCAGGACTCTGTGAGACAAGAGAGAGAACAACTTCATTTATTACCTTGAGTTGTTATAAAATATAAAGAGAGATTTATCACTAGATATTTTTAAGAATTATTGAATAATCCTTGGCTAACTAAATAAAAAAATATATTCACTGCTTTTTAATATGTTTCAATTTAGGATATATATTATAAGGATACAGATATACCCTTTTTAAAGAGATTACATTATTTACTATAGAATTTGTATTATTTAATACTTTGGAGCCATTACTAAAATTCTAAAACTTTTTTCTTTTTCTTAAGAGACAACGTCTCTCACTTCATCAACCAGGCTGGAGTACGGTAGTGCAATCAGAGCTCACTGTGGCCTCAAACTCTTAGGCTCAAGTGATCCTCTCATCTCAGCCTCCTGAATAGCTGGGACTACAGAGGTATTCTACTATACCCAGCCAATATTTTTTAGAGACAGGATATTGCTGGCCTCAACCCTCTGGCCTCTGGAGCTGTGAACTTCCAATGCCTTTGAAAGACAAAAAGAAAATGTAAAGATACAGCAGGAAAAAAAAAAGTGTTATCTATTTCATAATAAATCCATTCTCTTATTTATTAAAATTTGGGGAAAAAGTCTCTTGCAATACTTGCCTCAACAAGAAGGGGATTAGTCCTATTAACTACCAAAAAGGGAGGCATCTGTTTATTTTTACAGGAGAAGTGCTACTTTTATGCCAACAGATCTGAGATCATGCAAAACAAGATCAAAACACTCCAAGAAGATCTAGAAAAGAGAAGAAAAAAAATTCTAGAAAATCCCCTTTGGATGGGCCTACATGTTTTTTCACCCTACCTTCTTCCCCTGCTACCCTTATTCACCCTTCACCTTTGGGCCCTGTATCCCAAAAAAAGGTTAGAGGCAGTTAAATCAGGTTGAGGTCCAATATCACCGGCTCATTAACCAAGAATCTATTATTCTTCACAGCCCTCCATAGCACCAATGACGGGTAAGATTCCCAAAGTGGGGACAACCT
>CAUYPK010139474.1:0-28681 GCA_963574355.1 Loris lydekkerianus
AGAATGTAAATGTCTTAGCACAATAACTAAAAAAACGCCAGGAAGGCTATGTCAACCAGCGTGATGAAAATGTGTCAAACAGTTTATGAAGCTAGTGTATGATGCCCCATGATCATATCAATGTACACAGCTATGATTTAATTAAAAAAAAAAAGAAGAGAAATTACCGTGTATACTCGAGTATAAGCCGAGTTTTTTTGGCACAAAATTTGTGCCGAAAAACCTGAACTTGGCACAAATTTTGTGCCGAAAAAATTTGGCTTATACGCGAGTGTATACGGTAAACAACCTTATGCTGAATGACAGTGGGTGCAGGAAGAAATAAAAGAGGAAATCATTAACTTCCTTGAGCATAACAACAATGAAGACACAAGCTACCAAAACCTATGGGATACTGCAAAAGCAGTTTTGAGAGGAAAATTTATCACTTTAGATGCCTACATTCAAAAAACAGAAAGAGAGCGCATCAATAAACTCACAGCCATCTTATGGAATTGGAAAAAAGAAGAACAATCTAAGCCTAAACCCAGTAGAAGAAAAGAAATCTTCAAAACCAAATCAGAGGTCAATAAAATTGAAAACAAAAGAATAGTTCAGAAAATTAATGAAACAAGGGGTTGGTTTTTTGAAAAAATAAGTAAAATAGATAAACCTTTGGCCAGACTAACTAGAAATAGAAAAGTAAAATCTCTAGTAACCACGATCAGAAATGATAAAGGGGAAGTAACAACTGATCCCACAGAGATACAAGAGATCATCTCTGAATACTACCAGAAACTTTATGCCCAGAAATTTGACAATGTGAAGGAAATGGATCAATATTTGGAATATTACCCTTTCCCTAGACTTAGCCAGGAAGAAATAGAGTTCCTGAACAGACCAATTTCAAGCACTGAGATTAAAGAAACAATAAAAAAGCTTCCAACCAAAAAATACCCTTGTCCAGATGACTTCACACCAGAATTCTATCAAAATTTCACGGAAGAGCTTATTTCTGTACTGCAGAAATTATTCCAAAACATTGAGGAGGAAGGAATCTTCCCCAACACGTTCTACTGCTGCAAATTAGTACAACCTTTTTGGAAGGAAGTATGGAGAAACCTCAAAGTATTCAAGCTAGATCTCCTATTTGATCCTGCAATCCTGTTACTGGGCATCTACCCAGAAGGAAAAAAATCCTTTTATCATAAGGACACTTGCACTAAACTGTTTATTCTAGCTCACTTACAATCGCCAAAATGTGGAAACAGCCTAAATGCCCACCAACCCAGGAACGAATTAACAAGCTATGGTATATGTACACCATGGAATACTATTCAGCCATCAAAAATGGAGACTTTACACCTTTTTTATTAACCTGGATAGAAGTGGAAGACGTTATTCTTAGTAAAGCATCACAAGAATGGAGAAGCATGAATCCTATGTACTCAATTTTGATATGAGGACAATTAATGACAATTAAGGTCACAGTGGGGTTGGGGGTAAGGGAGAGGAGAGAGAAAGAGGGAGGGAGGGGTGGGGAAAGGAAGAGCAGAGAGAGGGAAGGAAGGAGGGGGGTGGGGCCTTGGTGTGTGCCACACCTTTTGGGGGCAAGACACAATTGCAAGAGGAACTTTGCCTAACAAATGCAATCAATTTAACCTGGTTTATTGTACCCTCAGTGAATTCCCAACAATAAAAAAAAAGAAAAGAAAATTATGCTAATTTGAAAAAAAATGCTTGAAATAAATATATCACTCATTAGTAATAACAATATATCTAAATAATTACTCAGTTATTTGCTATTTTAATAGATCATTATTACTAGGCCAATAGCACCTTTAAATTTTTTTTATATTATTATTGCATGAATATTACTAAAATATTATGTAGACTATTCAAAACCTTTGAAAATGAATTATCATAGCCAATAACAATTTCTCCTTTACAGTAAAGATGGATTTAGGATTATTAACCATAATGTTTTAAGTAGAGCAATTCTGTAATCTTTGAATAGTAAGTGGTAACTCTTAACTTGGCAAGATGCCTTGTCAACAGTAAACTTTCCATAAATATTTGATGAAAGAATGAATAGCACTCATTGCAGGAGTGCCCTACTAGAGGAATAAGCATAGGAAACAACAATACTAGCCCTAATGCCATGGTTAACCACAAACACAGGAGGAAACTCAGCCTGACTGAACAAACATAATATACATTAATCTGAAACACTTAGAAAAGTCATAAATCATACAGGGTTCCCAAGGTATTTCTAGGAAAGAAAAATAAGCAGCAGAAGATTAACCAAAAACGTAAGACCTGTGTTTAAATAGTGAAAGAATAGCACAGAAAGTAAAACTTGAGTTTAGATTTAAGAGTTTAGTAAAGTTTATTGAGGGGTGAATAGTGTATTCAGTAAGTTCATCTATACTGTAAATAAAAGCATTACCACCTACTGTTAGCATTAGACTAGTAGGTGAGCAATCATTAATTATTGCTCTTATATGATAATTTATTGATTATGTGAACTTTATGTAGCTATATGTAAATGTATATGTATGTGATAATATTTCACTTGATCATTGCTGCAGAGATGCTAAGAAACCACTGTAAAATTCAGCAGCTTAAACAAAAAACTTCTATTCACATGCTTACCTAACTATGGGCCATTTATAGTGAAGCCAGTCTTGGCTAGGCTCTGCTGGGTGGTTCTGACTCAGGTGCAAATCAACTAGGACTAGCTCCATAGTGCAGAGAGGTTCTAGCCTGTTTCAGTTTACTCTTGTCCACCTTGGACCAGTGGTTACTCAAGGCAAATTCTTCCCACTCTGAATGACAGGAAGTCAAGGGCCAGTTGAAAGGATTCTGCTTCTTTCACATGCACTAACTCTCCATTGACCAGCATAAGTCATGTGCCCAATGCTAACTACGAGGAATACTCCACACTCTCTAATGAGGAGGAACGCACCTCAGTCCAGTAAATCATAAATGTGTGTGTATATGCACACACTACATGTAACATAGTAACTATAGTTACTATACATAAAATAGTAAACTAATTTAAATTGCACATGAAATTTATGTCCATATACAGGGTGTCCCTAATATTCATGTGCAATTTAAAATAGATTGCACACAAAGTTTATGTACACCCTGCATAAATAGTCATTTTGAAGAAAGAATGAGAAAAAAAGAAACTGTCAGTTTTCCCAAAAAGAATGATTGACACTGAACCAGCAATTAAGCAAAGTAGTTAGTCATCTGAATAAAAGAGATTAAAGTGATTATATAAATTTGAGATACAGAAGTAAAATGAATGTATTACTTAAAGAAGCAAATGTGGTGCTTCATCTGCAATGGTAGTACAAACATATAAGAATTGAAACAGAAAGTCAGATTCAGGCAAGGAAGTCCTAAACTAATATTTAGTTGGACTTCAATGTCAGGGCAGCAAGATACCAATTCTGGGATTATGCCTAAATTGAAATGTGCATTTCCTATTGAAATTATACTTACCCAACTCAATATAGTTTGTACACTTAAGAATTACTATGGGTGGCTTTGTAATACATATGACTTTATTGCATGTGTTTGGCACAATTCTGAAATGATACTCAAGGAATGACCATATCTGTGTGTGATCCCCTACCATTCAGTTTGCTGGAGCATGTAATTTGCTTCTAGCCAATATTACATGACAGTGGTGAAGGAATTTTCATGATGAAACTGAAGTCCCTGATCAATTGTCTTTAAGTTAATGAAAGGAAGATTAGCCTGAATAAGCATGTCCTATAGGTAAACTCTTTTAAAATGAGTCTAAATTTCAGAACCTAGAAACAAAATGCAAAAAAAACCCACCAGTCTCTCTCTTTCTGTCTCTCTCTCTCTCTCTCTCTCTCTCTCTCTCTCTCTCTCTCTGGCTTTGAAGAGGTCTCTCTCTCTATCTCTCATGCTGGCTTTGAGGACACAACTTGCAATGAAATTTGCAGCTGTAAAGAAATGAATTCTAGGGCAGTGCCTGTGGCTCAAGCAGTAGAGTGCTGGTTCCATATACCAAAAGTGGTGGGTTCAAATCTGACCCCAGGCAAAAACTTCAAAAAAAAAAAAAAAAAAGAAATGAATTCTACTGACAATGTGCTGACAATGTGAGAGAGCTGAGAGACTGATTCTTCTCTAGCTGAGCTCCAGAAGAGAACACAGCCTGTGATACTTTGAGCTTCCAGAAGAGAATATAGCCTGTGGTACTTTGACTGCTGCCTTGCTGAGAGCCTGAGCAAAAACTCAGTTAAGCAGACTTCTTCACTCACCGAAGCTTCAAGTTAAAAATATAATAAAGAGAATAATAGTAATTTATTATGTTTTAAGCCTTTACATTTGGAATAGATTGTTGCATATCAAATAGAAAACTGACACATTGTGCTGAAATAAAACAACATGGATAAGATTGTTCTTTAAAAAACACTTAGTAATGTACCTCAGATAAGAGAAACCATTACCACTTGGTGATAACAGGCAGAAATGGAGACCACGTCCATGTTTTTAGAGAAAGCCTGAATCTTTATTCTGTCTAGCTGGTGAGGCCTCTTGATCTTTTCCAAAGTGCCCTTTATATGATTACTTTTCAAAATTCAATATGAAGTAACATTCCAAATGACATAGGACAAAAATTTATCATTTCCCTATCTATGAATTGATTTTATTATTTTTATTAGCATATTTAAGGAGACACTTATGGGAAATTCTGGGAAGATGGCTGACTAGTAGGAACCCTCCACAGAGGCTCCTGAGCAGAGGAGGAAAAACTGGATGGAATCAGACTCTATGAAGCCAAAGATGGGGCGCTGAGCCAACAAAGAAGTTTGGCAACCTGTAACTCCAAGGAAGAGCATCCAAGAAAACAAATTACCAACTAGAGGATGGGAGACCCCTCCCCAAAGCAGGGGGCCTGCTGTAGGCTATCTGCAAATGAGCAAGGAACAAAAGATCTGTCATCTTACCTTGCTGGAGAGAGCTGCTAAACTCCAGGTCTCTTTCTCCAGGGAGGTTCCACTTATGAACCTAGACACCACCTCGTGAATCAAAAAATTGAACAGATATTTCCCTCCACAAGTCCAAACTCCCAGTCCACCCCTTGTCCCCTCTAATGGCGATCTGAAATCCTGGCCCCTGCAGAGCACAGAGTATTTGGTCTTGTCCTGAGAGAACTGGGCATAGTGTGGCCCGCCAAACATCAGGACAGAATCTGTGACTAACAGGGAAGAAAGAAGGTGTGGGAAGAAAGGGACACTCAGTGGGAGGACCAGTCCCCTGGTTATGACTATGCCTGGCCAGTAATAGTATTGACCCTTGGTTCAGGCTGTGTCTGGCGGTATGGGGTGCAGAACCCTCAACTCTGATGGCATCCACAGTGGGAAAGTGGTTGCCCCATGTTGACTGAGTTTGGCAGACAGGCTGGTCCAAGCACCTGCGGGGCCTGCAAGTGGACTCTTGATAGGTGTGGACTGTGACCTGAGAGCAAGGGTATGGTCCCCCGATTCCAACAGAACTCTTGAGCAGTGGCTATCTGAGTGTAAACCAAGACCTGAGGGCTAGGGCATGGTCCCCTGTCTCCAGCGGGGCTGGTGAGCAGAGGCTTACCAGGTGAGGAGTGAGACCTGTGGGCTGAGGGTGGTGCCCTGACTCTAACAGAGTCTGCAAACAGAGGCTTGCCAGGCAGTGGACTGAGAGTGGCAGGCAGGGGTGTGGTCCCCTGACTTCAACTTGTCTGGCAAGCAGAGGCTAGCCGTGTGTGGACTGAGACCAGAGGGCTGGGCGTGGTGCCCTGACTACAACAGAGCCTGCAAACAGAGGCTTCCTGGGCAGTGGACTGAGACTGGCAGGTGGGGGCATGGTCCCCTGACTTCAACTGGTCTGGAAAACAGAGGCTAGCTGGATATGGACTGAGATTGTTGTCTGGGGGCCTGGCCCCTGGCTCCAGCTGGGCCTATGAGTACAGAAGTGGACAACAGTGTGGACTGAGTCTGGTGGGCTGGAGTGAGGATCCCTGGCTCCAATTGTGTTGTTGGAGACCCTTGAATCCCTCTCTGTCAGGCAGGGTTTGCACTGCCTGGGACAATTTGGTTGGAACCCATGCCTGGGTTGTTCACTCGGGATATTCTGAGGTTGACCTTTGAAGTTCTGTAACAGAAAAGAACTAATGGGTGGGGGCTGGGCACTGCAGCTATTTGCATCTCTTCACAGTTGAGATTTAAAACTAATACTGTGGTTTCTTAGGATAGGTTAGAGGTTGACTGATATCAAAACAGAGCTTGCTTGTGTTGTCTCACCAAGTAAGTCCTCAAAGTCTCTGGCTAAAACTCTGAAAGGGGCCTTTGTAAGGTTGTGGGAGATAAGCCACAATCACAAAACCTAGCACTTTGGTAAGGGTCTATCTCTAGTACCTTGGAACCCAAATTCAATCTCACCCTACCAGTTTAATAACCAAACAGTAGAAAATAAACATGGTGTGGACCCAACAGAAGAACTCTAGCAACACGAATAAGCAGAGTAGATTAACCCCTCCAAGAAATGACAGAGGAGATACAACTGAAGATGCCATGCATAGACAAATGGCAGCAATGTCAGAAATCAAATTCAGAATATGGATAGCAAATAAGATAAATAGAATGGAAAAAAAGATAGAAATTGAATTCCAAAGAGTAGTTCTAAAAATTGTCTCAAGAAATTAATGAATTCAAAGCCTAAGTCACCAAAGATATGGACATAATGAAAAAAGAGATAGCAGACCTCAAGGAAACAAAAATGTTAGTTGCGGAGCTCCAAAATACAGTAAAATCCCTCAGTAATAGAGTTGACCAGGAAGAAAAAAGGATCTCTAAAAATGAGGACAGAGCTTTTGAACATTCCCAAATACTTAAAGAGGCAGACAAATGAAGAACAAAAACTGATCATTCCCTGAGAAAGCTGTGGAATCGCTCCAAAAGATCAAATATTTGTCTTATAGAAATTCCTGAAGGAGAAGTGGATGGTCCTAAAGATACAGATGCTCTACTTTAAGAGATTTTGGAGGAGAATTTCCCAAGCATTGCAAGAGATACAGAACTTCAGATAGCAGACAGTTTCAGAACCACAGCAAAATTCAATCCAAATAAAGCATCTCCTAGACACATTGTGATTAACTTTGCCAAAGTTAAGATGAAGGAGAAAATTCTGCAAGCAGCCAGATGTAAAAAAAGCATCATCTACAAAGGGAGAAATATCAGAATGACTGAAGATCTCTCAGCAGAAACATTTCAAGCCAGAAGAAGATGGTCATTGACCTTCAGTCTCCTAAAACAAAACAACTTCCAGCCCAGGATCCTCTATCCAGCTAAACTGAGTTTCATTTGTGATGGAGAAATCAAATACTTTAATGACAGTCATGTTGAAGAAATTTTCCATAACTAAACCAGCTGTCCAGGATATTCTCAGACTCATCCTCCACAATGACCAGTGCAATGCTCTACCTCCAATGTAAACTCACCCAGAAATTTTTGAACAAAACCCAACTTCCACAGTGGTAAAAGGACTAAAAATGTCCACTAGACATCTGAAAATCATGACACCCAAAACACAACCAAGCTTATCAATTCTCTCAATTAATGTGAATGGTTTAAATTGTCCTCTAAAGAGCACAGGCTGACTGACAGGATACATAAACTCAGACTGGATATCTGATATATACAAGAATGTTACCTTACCTTAAAGGATAAAAATAGACTCAGGGTGAAGGGATGAACTTGTATAATACAGGCAAAAGGAAACCAGAAAAAAGCAGGGGTTGCAATATTAGTAGCAGATAAAATTGGTTTTAAACAAACACAGACAAAGAAAGATAAGGAAGGTCACTACATATTCATTAAGGGAAACACCCAACATGAAGAGATTTTGATAATTAACATTTATGCATGTTACCAGAATGTACCTCAATTCATAAAGCAGGCATTAATGGATATGAACCACTTGATATCTTCCTGCACTACAATAGTCAGAGATTTTAACATCCCTTTGACAGTATTGGATAGATCCTCCAAGAAGAAACTAAAAAAAGAAATAATAGACTTAAACCTGACCCTAGAACAAATGAACTTTACAGACCTCTACGGAACATTTCATTCACCCTAATAAAACTGAATATACATACTTCTCATCAGCCCACAGGTCATTCTTCAAAATAGACCATATTCTAAGACACAAGTCTAACCTCAGCAAATTTAAAAGTGTAGAAATTATTCCTTGTATCTTCTCGGACCACCATGGAATAAAAGTTAAACTCAACAGCAACGAGAATCTTCATACTCAAACAAAGTCATGGAAGCTAAATAATCTTAGGCTGAATGATAGCTGGGTGAAAGAGGAGATTAACAGGAAAATCATCAAACTTTTGGAACAAAATGATAACGAAGACACAAATTATCAAAACCTGTGGGATACTGCAAAGGCAGTCCTAAGAGGGAAATTTATAGCATTGGAAGTCTTCATCAAAAAAACAGAAAGAGAGGAAGCCATCAACTTAGTGGATCATCTCAAGCAACTGGAAAGGGAAGAACATTGCAACCCCAAACCCAGCAAAAGAAAATAAATAACCAAAATTAGGGTAGAACTAAATGAAATTGAAAACAAAAGAATCATTCAGAAGATCAACAAAACAAAAAGTTGTTTTTTTGAGATGATTAACAAAATTGATAAACCTTTGGCCAACCTAACCAGAAATAGAAAAGTAAAATTTCTAATATCGTCTATCAGAAATGATAAAGGAGAAATAACAACAGACACTTTAGAAATTCAAAAAATTCTCAATGATTACTACAAAATTCTCTATTCCCAGAAATATGAAAATCTGAAGGCAATGGACCAATATCTCAAAGCACGCCACTTTCCTGGACTCAAAAAGAAAGAATTAGAAATATTGAATAGGCGTATATCACCACTGAAATAGCATCAACAATATGAAATCTCCCTAAAAAGAAAAGTCCAGGACCAGATGGCTTCACATTTGAATTCTATCAAACCTTTCAAGAGGAACTAGTACCTATATTATACAGTGTTTTCCAAAGCATAGAAAAAGAAGGAATACTTCCCAACACATTCTATGAAGCAAATATCACCCTGATACTCAAACAAGGAAAGGATCCAACAAAGAAAAAAAACTATAAACCAATATCATTATGAATATTGATGCAAAAGTATTCAATAAGATCTTAGCAAACAGAATTTAACAACACGTCAAAAAACGTATACACCATGATCAAGTTGGTTTTTGCAAATCTATAAATATAATACATCACATCAATAAAATAAAAAAGACCATATGATTCTCTCAATAGATGCAGAAAAAACCTTTGATAATGTACAGCATTCTTTTATGATCAGAATTCTTAAGAATTCAGAAGGGATATTTTTCCAACTAATAGAGACCATCTACAGCAAACCCACAGCCAATATCATATTGAATGGTGTAAAATTGTAAACATTTCCACTCAGATCAGGAATAAGGCAAGGATACCCACTGTCTCCATTGCTTTTCAACATAGTAATGGAAGTCTTAGCCATCATCATCAGGCAGGAGAAGGTGAGCAAGGGTATCCAAATAGGGTCAGAGGAGATCAAACTCTCACTCTTCACTGATGATATGATTTTATACCTGGAAAATCTCAGGGACTCAACTTCAAAACTCTTAGAAGTGATCAAGGAATACATCAGCATCTTAGGATACAAAATCAATACTTACAAGTCAGTAACTTTTATATATGTCAACAATAATAGTCAAGCCAAAAAAACAATCAGGGACTCTATTCGTTTTACAATAGTACCAAAGAAGATGAAATATCTGACAAAGGATGTGAAAGATCTCTATAAGGAGAACTATGAAACTGAGAAAAGAAATAGCTGAAAGTGTTAAGAAATGGAAAAACATACCATGCTCATGGCTGGGAAGAATCAACATTGTTAAAGTGTCCATACTACCCAAAGCAATATACAGATTTAATTCAATCCCTAGTAAACCACCATTGTCAAACTTTAAAGAACTTAAAAAAAATAGTACTCTGTTTTATATGGAATCAGGAAAAACCTCAAATAGAAAACACATTAGTCAGAAATAAAAACAATTCAGGAGGTATCACATTACCAGACCTCAGACTATACTATAAATCTGTAGTGATCAAAACAGCATGGTACTGGCACAAAAAATCAGAGTGGTAGATTTATGGAACAGAATAGAGAACGAAGAGATGAATCCAGCTACTTATTGCCATTTGATCTTTGACAAGCCTATCAAAAACATTCAGTGGGGAAAGACTCCCTATTTAACAAATGGTGCTGGGTGAACTGGCTGGTGACCTGTAGAAGACTGAAATTAGACCCCTACCTTTCACCATGAACAAAAATTGAATCTCACTGGATAAAAGATTTAAACTTAAGACATAAAACTATAAAAATACTAGAAGAGAGCACAGGGAAAAAACTTGAAGAAACTGGCCTGGGAGAATATTTTATGAGAAGGACTTCCCTCCCCTCTCCCCTCCCCCCGGTTCAATTGTATTTTGAACCAAAAATACATTACTGGGATCTGATCAAACTGAAAAGGTTTTGCACAGCCAAGAGCATAGTAAGTAAAGCAAACAGACAACCTTCAAAAGGGAGAAGATTTTTGCAGGTTATGCTTCTGACAAAGGTCTGATACCTAGAATCTACAGAGAACTCAAACTAATAAATAAGAAAAAAAAACCCAAGCATTTCTATGTGGGCAAGAGATTTGAACAGAAACTTCTCTGATGAAGACAGGCACATGGCCTACAGACACATGAAAAAATGCTCATCATCCTTAATCATCAGAGAAATGTAAATCAAAACCACTTTGAGATAACTTCTAACTCCAGTAAGTTTAGCCCACATCACAAAATCCCAAAACTAGAGATGTTGGTGTGGATGCGGAGAGAAGGGAACACTTCTACACTGCTGGTGGGAATGCAAGCTAATACGACCTTTTTGGAAAGAAGTTTGGAGAACCTTGAAAGAACTAAAAGTAGATCTTCCATTTGATCTTGCAATTCATCTACTGGTTATATACACAGATGATCAAAAACTATTTTACAACAAAGACATTTGCACCAGAATATTTATTACATCCCAATTCATAATAGCCAAGACATGGAAACAGCTCAAGTGCCCATGGGCCCATGAATGGATTAACAAATTGTATTTGTACACCATGGAATACTATGCAGCCATGAAAAGGATGGAAACTCCACATCTTTTATGTTTACATGGATAGAGATGGAACATATTCTTCTTAGTAAAGTATCTCAAGAATGGAAAAAAAAATATCCAATGTATTCAATACTACTATGAAATCAATATATAAACACCTGCACACTCACATGAATGGCAAAACATAACTATAGTCCAGAAATTAGAAGGGAAGAGGAGAGAGAGTAGTGTGGAGGGGGGATATAAGCAGAGAGAGGTATTTGAGGGGACCTCACCTAATGTGCATGATGCAATGGTACATTTCAAAACTATTAAGAAATGAGTATAATTGTGATGGATGTGTTACTTAGTTCAATGTAAGCATTTCACATTATAATATCGAAGCAGTACCCTGAACCCCATAAAAGCATCAATGTACAAAGTTATGATTTAATAAAAAATAATTTAAAAGCAAAAACAAACAAAATAAAGAAGATGCTTTTTTTAATATCAAAAGTTATTTGAATACAATGTAATCAAGAAATTTGTTTTAAAGCACAGCAGATATGACAAGAAAAAGTTCAAATGTTAAAGATTTATTTATTTATTTTTCTAATATGCTTCAAATGCATTGTCATTCATCAGAGTTCTTGGAAAACTCTTGGAAAACTCTAAGACAAAAATATGGATGCAGCATGTTTATTCTACAATTCTCTTGGGATAAAAGTTTCTGAGAAAAGGGGAAAAACCAGGATCTGTGGGGGCAAGTTGAGAAGTTCCCTTTCAGTATATTCTGAGCCAGAACCTCAGCGAGCCCTCCAGTAAGCTCTAAAACTGAGGTGACATTCAAAGATGTCCTGACCTGGGACCAAGTGTCCAAACCTTTCTCTCTCCTGCGGAGAACATTATTTGGATGCAGGTAACTCTCTTAAATTGCAGATCATTCCAAGAAGAGGCTGTCAGCTGAGACCTAGCACCTGGCAGCATTCTGCACAGCCGAAGTCCTTCAGTCCTAACAGGGACTGGCTGGAGCATCAGCACATCCCTCATCTATCATTTAATACTCGGTCACAGGTGAGCCTAAATACAATAAGCTGGGACTCAGGAGTACAAAGTAAATTAGTCATGATCTTCTTGTTTTCCGAAACAAGAATAAGATAACTTTGCTCCTCTTGTCCTTTGTTTGTCTCACCTAAAGTGAAGATAATAGGAGTTGTGACCTTACTGACCCACAGGTCTTTGGATTAAGTCTTTGGATTAAGAGGGTACAGGTGTGGAGAGCAAAACACGTTGAAAGGACTTTGAGGAAGACATATGTACCCAGTTTATATGGAGATTAGCAGAAAAAATTGCTATCAAAATGATATATTCTAAAACATCAGACATGCTTCTTTAGAAACCTATTTGAAATTGGGTATTAAACCTTTTGTGACATTATGACATCAGGATTTCAGTTAAACCCAGGACAGCCACGAGATGGTGAATACTTTTATTTATCTCTGGACCCTAAAGAAAAGAACATTTAGTGGCAGCCATAGAATTTCTAGTGTGGCAATCACCGGTGATTAAGAGCTTGTCTTTTTATTTTAAGCGCTACAATCCAGCCCAGTGGTTTAACTCCTCACTTCAAGACTCAGTCAGGTCCAAGTGACTGTAAATCGATATCACAAACACACCTCCAAATTTAATAAAGGAGGAAAACAAGAGTAAAATTTCGGGGGGGGGGGCAATTTTACAAGAAACATTTAGGATAAGATTAAAGAACAAGGAAACATTCAATGAAATCTTTTAAAAAGTCATTAAGAGGAGAAACAAAACAAAACACAATTCCCTTTTAGCTGAATATCAGGCAGCCAGAGGAGAGCTCAGCTGTGTCCAGATAAAGTACTATCATCCTTTACCTTAATGAACTCTGTACTGACAAGTGTTTTATGACAAATTTTGTGCTCTAGCAGCAACTTCAAATCTATATGAGATTTGGAGCTTCATTTAAAGTGGTATCTGGCCCTGTCATGCGTGTGTGACAAGTTCACTCAGTCCTCATCTGGGTCACTAAATGGAGGTCCCAGGATAGAGAAAACCAGCATTCCATCCATCTTGCTTTGCATGAATGCGCCTCTGTCAGTAAAACTACATGATCATGTTAGTTTTATGTCCTCTCAAAAAAAGCAGCCATGAATCGGATTCCAACAGTCTAAGCAGAGGAATCTTACAAGTGTAAGTTTAAAATTTAGGTGGTTTCCCTAACAACAACAGCAACAACAACAACAAAAAAAAACAAACAAATAATAAAAAAAAAAAAAAAAACAAGCCAACCTTTCCTATCCCAGTGCAAATAGGATTGCTAGGGGCAAGGAGTGAAATAGAAAATTCCAAACAATTCTTCAAAGTTTCAAAGTTTTTGTAGACCTCTTTGTTTGGAAAGGAAAGATTAATTACTCTCCCTTGTTTGAAACAAATGAAGAAATGTAACATGTTAAAAAAAAAAAAAAAAGAAAGAAATTATTCAAGAATAGATGGTAAAGACACCTGATAGTGCAGTTAGTTAAATTTTATTAACATTTCACTTCATTTACTTCCTCAAAGAAACAAAATAAAATTTTGCTAGCAGTTTAACGTGGAAAAGATTTCCTCTCAGAGTTGTGGCAGTCTTTTGTGCAGTTTTATGGCTGTTCCTTTTTTTTTTTTTTTCTTTGTGACATGGGTTATTTGATTTTCCTCTGAGTAATAAGTTAAAACAAATCTCGTAAACTTTGTATTTTCCTGTAAGTCCTGTAACATCTCATGGTGAGTGAAAAAGTTGCATTCTTAGAACTCCCTAAGATATTCTACATTTTTAAATAAATGTTATGTTGCTTTAAGTAATTCTTAAATAATATGTAAGTCAGATTAAAGGTGGGATTGTCACCTGTACAACAAAAGTGAGTCATGCACATAATTTAAAAAAAGGCATTACCAAGTCCCTGAAGTCTTGGACATCTTTATAGTACATAAGAAAAGTCTTATGATACTGCCTGGACTATGACGAAACCTGGAAGTAATAAAGAAAATAACCCAGGTCTGCTCAACTGTAAATGCTTATTAAAGATGAGCTTAAAATGGATTGTAAAGTTACTGGCCTCAAATAGCAATAAAAAGAGCAATAATTGAAAAGGATAGAATGACAGGCTGTGCTTTTCCATTACCAAAAAAAAAAAAAAAAAAAAATGTAACCACTGTGTACAAAAGGACAAAGCTTCAGTGTCTAAGACTTTGAAATGCCATTTGGGAGTCATATTTCCCCCCCAAGATTTGCTCCAATGTACATTTTGTTAGAATTCTTCCTGACCTCTTGTCCACGGAGATGCTGGTATCTGTAGAGAAGATTTTATAGATAGTATCCCCTTGAAATGAAGGAACAACTTACATTTGCCCTTCACTGATGTAAACTATATTGAAAACCATTTATGTTGCTCAGCAACATTTCATATACCAAAATACAATACCACCCTGCACCTGTCTCTTAAAAGCAACAAAATTGAATTTCTTCACGTGCCTTCTGATATCTGTTTAGTTTAGATTAAACGTAGGTTAAAGTGTAATCTCTCTGTAATCTGATTACAGATTCCAACAAATAGGATAGCTAGGGGCAGGGCATGAAATAGAAAATTCCACATTGTTCTAAGCGTGTTCATATCTACAGTGTGAAGCAGAGAGTCCCTGGTGGCTTCCAGGGCCTGCCGTGCATCCTCCAAAAGATGTGGCATCTCGGAGTGAACTCCCCCTGAACTCCACTTGTCAAAGTAATGGCAAAGTAACAACATCACGTAAACAAAACAAAGCAAGAGGCTTGATTGCCGCTATTGTTAGCATCATTAAAAATTAAGTGTGGCTGATAGACAGTGAATGTACAGTGCTGACGATTCTTTTATTTGTGATGGCTTTCCTCTGAAATGTAAAATTGTGTGTTTTTTTAAATATTTTTAAAGTGCTAGATTTCTTTCATGAGCCATATTTTATTCCCTCTGTCCTATTGTTAAATTGTACTTTTACCTCAGGGACCATTTTATTTATGAGATTTCTCACTCCTTTAAGCATATCACATGAAAGTATGACCACATATAAATTATAAAATACGCTACAGCTAACATTATTTCTTCTTTAAATATCTATAGGACGTATGCTTACTAAAATAGCAAACTGCTAAAATACACTAAATGTGTGTGAAATTTCTAATTAGATACTGAGATATCAAAAATTATATATGATTTGATAAAATGTTGACATAAGTTTTCCATACGCATCTATGAGAAAACACTGAAACCACATAAAAGGCCTATATCCTGGAGATTACTTTTAAGATCCTCATGCTTATAAGGTGATTTATAAAACCCTAATGTAAATAGCCCTGTTATCAGTCCTATTTTATGAAGAAATATAAAATCAGTCAACTCTGCCAATCTAGAGCAGCTGTTCCACGTCAAGTGTTATGTTTCCATTTATCGTCATCAAACGTGAGTAGTTTATTCCTACTTTGCTATTAATATCAGCAAAGGTAAAAATGCTAGAGTAATGGATGCATTTGCATTTTGCCAACTAAGAGAACATCTTAGGATGAGTCAATGAAATGAAAATACAGTCATGAAATTTGAGGAGTTTATATGATCACTGTTAAATTTGGGGTGATTTAGCAGCCTGTCAACAACTATACGTATAGTCACATAATTAATTCTTCTTGTGTTCTTTTGGCTTGAAATACAGGAAGAAAAATTTTCAAATTATCACAAATTTGAAGAAGTGATTTATAAAATTAATAGTGACTGAAGTGCTGATGTACTGTATGTGTTTTTTTCTTCGGATGTTATTCATTTTTTAGCCAAATGGATGTCCTTATTTCGTGTTTTGTTCTTTAGTATTCTTCAGTTCATAAATTTCACTCTCCTATTCTGCCTTTGTTTTTTGCATAGCCTATTTTCTCTCCTTGGGATTTTTTTTTCTTACCTTCTTTCTGGTAAAATCCTAATTATACTTTATCTTTCAGGCTGAGTGTTCCTTTTGTTAGGAAACAGTTGGCATAACCACACCGGCACCAGGATAAAGTAGGTGCTCCCACCTGTAGTACTAGAACAGCATACCCTTCTCCAGTCAGGGCTCTCACTACTTGGTGTCATTCGGGAATCCAAATACCATTTATTGTCTTCATTGCGATTTTTCTCTGAGCACACAGTACTGTGTCTGGCAGGTACTCAATCCTTCACCCATCACTAAGAGCCAATATACACACCTATCGTTCATATTCTAACATCCCCTCCTTCAGGCCAACTACCCCAGTCATTTGGACCCACTTTCCATCTCTCACCTTTATGTTCTCCCTCTTCCTGGGCTGCAGCTCCTTCTACTCAGAGGTGCCTGACTTCTCTCATCCCCTACGCTGCTGATCTGCCTTTTTTTACTACCCCACAGGATTCCACTCCACTATCACCTCCTCTGGGAAGATACCAAGGACCTTTCATCACCCCAGTCTTGACAAAGACCACTGTCAGTCCATTCTTGGTATCATCAACCAAGTATCATCTAGATGATACTGCCCTAAAATTACCCTCAATTTATAACTTCCTAGGTTGATAGGAATATTTTAGAGTTAAAGGCATTAACCCACATCTGGATACCCTGTCCTTTGTGGTTTTGTATGGAAAACATGGGATTAAAAAAGACTTCAACCTAAGCTCCAAAATTGACTTCTTTTATTATTTCCTCTAACCAACTTAATATTTCCAAAGTCTATTTTTGTTGTCTGTGATATGGAACTATAATATAATGCTACTATATGTTTAAATGGGCAGTTTTCTTTTCCATGACATGTTTCTATGTGGAATGAATATTTCAGCTGGTGTGAGACTTCTTTGCCTGTCCCTCCTTCACTCATCTCTGTGGAGTGAAGAGTAATGGTGGCAAGTCTGTTGTTATATTTATTTTATTAATCTGTGCACTCAGAGTATGTATTTCCTACACTATGGTAAGAGACCTCCTTGTCAAAGCCATATTGCCTGTGACTACGTAGCTAAGAGTTTATACTTCACAGGTAAAGAGTGAGCAGGCCTCCTTGGCCCCAGATTTAAAGTGACATTCACTGGTAGGCTTTTTCTCTTACAATGATAACACGATATCTCTCCAGGAAAGGGCTGTTGTCACAGAATTAAGAATAAAGCAGGTTTGGGGAGAAATAATTCCGAAAGAGAGGAAGAAGAAGGGTTTGGCTGAGGGAGCAGTCTCACTGTGATTCAGACCCGTCACAGTCTCCGAAACCTCAAAAGGAGTCTATTAGAGAAATCGCACACACTGTGCAGAAATAGCTAGGTCTTTGTTTAGATATGGCAGGGGTATGCTCTTCCAAGTGTTAACTTTGTTTCAAAGCTGAAATTGCACCAGGTGTGGTCATATAATCCTAACACTCTGGGAGGCCGAGGCAGGTAAATTGCCTGAGCTCACAGGTTCAATACCAGCTTGAGCAAGAGGGAGACCCCCTCTTTAAAAAAACAAAATATACAGGTGTTATGGCAGGCACCTATAATCCCAGCTACCCAGGAGGCTGAGACAAGAAAATTGCTTGAGCCCAAGAGTTTGAGGTTGCTGTGAGCTGTGACGGCAGAGCATTCCACCAAGGGTGACAAGTGAGACTCTGTCTCAAAATAAATTAAATAAATAAATAAATAAATAAATAAATAAAAATAAAAAATAAATAAATAAAACTGAAGCTACATTAATTTAAATGAGTTATTGCAGGGACTGGCATCTAACTATAGTTATAGCTGGGCAGTGTGCTGTGTGTCTTACTTCAAAGTAGATTTTGAAAGGTGCACCTCACATCTGATATCATTCTTCCTGCTACGAACTATAATTTTTATTAAGGCAGGTATTTTTGTTTCATGGACTGCTGTATTGCACATGTATGAGTAGAAGTTAGATAAATATTTATTGACTAAAAAATGATTTCCTTCCTTCCTGTGTTCCTTCCTTCCTTCCCTCCTTCCCTCCCTCCTTCCTTCCTTTCTCCTTTCCTTTCCTTTCCTTTCCTTACCTTACCTTACCTTACCTTACCTTACCTTACCTTACCTTACCTTACTTTACCTTCTTTCTTTCCTTCCTTTTTGAGTCAGAATCTTACTCTGTCGCCCTGGGAAGAGTGTCATGGCATCATAGCTCACAGTAATTTCAAACAGCTCCTGGACGCAAGTGAACTTTTTGCCTCAGTCTCCCAAGTATCTGGAACTACAGGCACCTGGCACAACTCCTGGCTATTTTTTTCTAGTTTTAGTAGAAATGGGGTCTCCCTCTTTCTCAGGCTGGTCTCAAACTCCTGAGCTCCAGTAATCTGCCCTCCTTGGCCTCCCAGAGTGCTAGGATTAGAGGTGTAAGCCACTGTGCCTGGCCAATGAATATCTTTCTAATTTCTGTGTCCATCTCTCTTTTTTCCCTAAATATTGGCAGAGATCAGGGATGTGATTTATTGGGTACCTTCAAACTCCAACTTGTACACAGCCTAATTCACAGTATTCTGGTAAGAAATGTATTCAGTAAGGTGCACAATTTGATACTGAAAATTTAGAATTGCTGCATAGATGTCCCAAATCAATACTATTGAAATTCATTGGTAGTTTAAAATTACCATTTATGCCCTTTCCTTTTATTTCTATATTGATTCTTTTAATTCACATTCTTTAACTTAAAGAGTATTCTTGCCTTTTTATTCTCTGATAACTACTCTAATCCTTCTTACTCATTTATTATCTTACTCATTTATTATTACTTTCCAAAGATTAAATTCACATTAGGAACTATTTTCTAGAACAGCTGATAGAAAACATTTTGTTGTACGAAAATTTTGAAGATAGAGATTTCAGTGTAAAATGGGAATGGGGATTCAGTGTAAATTTGTCACTGATAGCGAAAATGAACTTACTATCTTGTGTTCAGAATACACTCAAAACACTCTCCATGTACTGGTCTCCTGTTCTTTCTAACCTCCTTGGATTCAGCTCTGATTGCTTAACATTTCCCCAAGTGGGTGGTCTTTGTGGACAGTCGCAGCTACCGTGGCCACAGCCTCTCCAACTTCTTTTCATAGTCCATGTCTTCCTTTCAGAAAGTTCCCTGGGGTGGGGAACCTATGACCTTGGAGACACATGTGACTTATGGGATTCTTAAATGTGGCCTTTTGACTGAATCCAAATTTTATAAGAACACATTCTTTTCAAAGGGATTTGTTCTATGAAGTTTAAATGGGATCAGGGGGCCACATCTGGGACTTAGACCTTCTCAGTCTCCTTCCCAGTATTTCCCATTCATATTATATCAATATCTCTAGAAACCCCAGGACAGCATTACATCAAAGGAACTGGTTGTAGCTAATGTTTTTGGAGTACTTATTCTGTGTCTCACCCTGTGTTAATTCTTTCATATCACATTTACTTCTCACAAGGGTAGCATGAGATAGGTACATCATTATTATTTTCTTAATTTTTCAAAACACAAAAAAGGAAAGGAAAAGAAATGGCAAGTTTCCCAGATTACATAGCTAGCAGGTAGAAAGTGAATATATGAACCCAGGTGAAATGACCTAAGGGCTCCCTTCTTAACTGGATTGCTCTAGTGCCTAGTATATTATTACTGCTATTTCGTCAGATACAACACTAATTATGTCACCTTCTCCAACATATTTAATTCCTCTTAAATGCTACATAAGAAATAATTTACCCTGATGTTCAAATTTGTCTATGGTGGTTCAAACTTACTCTTCCAAGTTCACCTGTTCACTCTTCACGTTTCCCATTCACATTTTTTCTCTCAATGGATCAAATAGTTGACTAGTTATCTCACTCCTCATTCCTGTATCTGAACATATTTCTTACTTCTCCTAGCTCTATATTCTTCTACTTATCAAATTATATTCATATTTCTTTCTTTTTGAGGGGGGATTCAGAGAGTCACTCTGTCACCCTCAGCAGACACGACATTATCCATAGCTCACAGAAACCTCAAATTCTTGGGCTCAAGTGATCCTCTTGCCTCAGCTCCCCAGTTGCTGGGACAACAGGTGTGTCACCATGCCCAAGTGGTTTCTTTATTTTTTAATAGAGATGGGATCTCACTCTAGCTTAGGTTGGTCTAGAACTTCTGAGCTCAGGACATCCAATTACCTCAGCCTCCCAGAACACTAGGATTACATCTATTCATATTTCAAAGAACAAACTGGAAAACGGTCTTCTCAATTCTCTTTCTAAGATGGTCCTGTGATATTTGCCATTGTATTACAATGCGTTGCTCATCCTGTTATAAAGTAATGGATATCCAAGTTCTATTGTAGAATGCAAACCATACTCTTCCTTGAGAAAAGGCTGTATCACCACCTAAGACTTGATCCTCATCACTTTCAGCATCGTGACTTTTACATAGTATGTCCAAAAAATAATTGATGAATTAATAGAAAACAAAACCAAAATGGTAGAAACTTCTATTGCTTTTAATGAGAAAAGAATACACTGAAAATGAAGTCATACATAAATTCAATAATCCTTCTTTATTTATAAGAAATATATTCCAAGATCCTCAGCGGATACCTAAGATTACAGATAATACAAAATGGTGTATGTACTGTGCTTCCTTCTCTCTACCTCTACCTCTGATAACTTCAATTTATAAATTAGCCACAATAAGAGATTAATAACATAATGATAGGACAGAACAGTTATAATTGCATATTGTAATAAAAGCAATATGAATGGGATCTGTCTCTTAAAAAACCACAGATGATGTGGGGACTACAATATTCTGCTTTATTCGGTACATGTTTGGGGCATTGGATTTCTACTTAGTTAACTATAAATGCAAATATTATTTTCTAATTAAATGTATTTTTAAAATTCTAATTGTAAAATTCTAATTCTAGAAAGTCTTCTTCACAATTGAGCAGAAGGAATTTTAGGAATGGTGCATTCTACTGGCATGCTATTCTATATTTTTAACACCAGCCTTAGATATTACTTATTTCTACCGAGGAAAAAATGCTGGCACCACATAAAAATCACATCTGCTGTCACAACCATTTTCAGAGGTCCTTTTCTTTCTCCAAAATGGCAGCAGAAAAGCTGTGCATAGGACAGAATCCCGCAATGTGGGAGCCTGCCCAGGTGCCCCATTGTCCTTTCTGTCATATTATAAATGAAACAAAAAGACAGTACAGGCAGTTGGCTACAGATCTGACTGCCAAAAGTAATAAATAAAATGTTTAACGGTATGTCTTTTTCAAGCAGGAATGTCTTGGTACTCCACAAAAAGGAAACATACTAATTCAAGCATATAGTGAATCCATGTATTGTAGCAGAAAATTTCCTGACCAATGCAATCAATTGAATTCAATTATTAGGTAATGAGTACTATAAAATATGTGAAAAGTCATGGTCAAAGGGACTTTGTCAAGGGGAAACCTCTCTTTGCTTCTAGAATTTACCCATGGTTAGTATAAATCTAATTTAAATCTTAGCCTTGAAGGCTAAGAAGAAAGATGTATTACAGTGGGAAAAAGAGGTTTTGAAATCTGACCTGATTAAAATACTGATTCTGACATTTCATATTTGGGAGAAAGTTTCATGTGACTTAACCATTCCGATATTTATTTTTTCATTTGCAAAGTGAAAACAATATTAACCACCTTGTACATATATTGTAATTATTAGAGATCTACATTATAAAAATAGTTGAGAAATTATAGCTAATTCTATTAGTATTATTACTGCCACATGTAAAACATCGGCAAGAATAATAGCAACAGACATAGATGTTATGAAGTACATTCCATGGAAAGAATGCAAACGATGAGGGACCTCTCTAGAGGTTTATTCCAAGTATCAAACTGTGTACCCTTGCTCTGGTTCTCAGACATTTACTCTCCAGGAGACTCATTCCTTCCTATTTAAAAATTAAAGCTGAAAACAAAACAAAACAGAGAAAAATCCAAATAGAAGAGGAATGAAAATGTTAAAAGCAATCCAAATCTTTTCTCCCAATACTTTAAAATTCTACCTCTTTTTAATAGTTCGCCGCTGGTGTCCATCCAATTAAGTAGCCATTGTGTCTGTAACAGGGGAGAAAGGCAACTGTCTTCCACTACTAACTTGAAGCTGAAATAGAGATACTACCTGCTTATACTTGTTATATTAGATTGTAACAAATCACCCTGTAACATTAATTAATTCATTTTTTTCAACTGACATATATCCCTATATAGTATATATACAAGGTGCTATAGCATATACAAATTTGGGTTTGGTTCTTAAGAAGCCAAAAAATGTTTGTATAAAGAGGAGGGTAAAATGCGGTGAAGTGTCCAGAACCAGTTTAGGTTTCTGTAAAATAGTAAAGAAAATGAAAAACAAAAAAGTTTCTGGAACATAAGAAGCATATATGCCAGCACTTATGCTAATATGTCAGATGTAAACAGATACTCGGCCCTTCACTTGAAATAGATAGTTCAGCTGAAACTTGTGAGTTACATCAAAGCCTCTATCTTATATTTTACTTCTATGTTCCCTGTAAAAAATGATAGAAAATCATAGAGGATATTGTTAAAAGAAAATAGAAATACAGTGTAAGTTGGCTACTGTACAAACTTTACAGTGTAAGTTGGGACTGCAACAAACTTTTCAACATAGGGAGATGGTGAACACAAGCAGGGAGCAGATCTACTGTACTGATATGTACATGTGGTGCATGTCCAGTCTGTGAAAATTAGGTCAACTTAAGGAGGTGGTCAATGTAGGAAGATGGTCAACTATGCAGATAAATAAAGAGACAGTATAAATTATATTGCAGCTCTGTATGATTTCAAATTATAGAGCCTCGTTGAAGAATGTAGCAAGAAGTTGACAGAACTTGCAAAGTGGTACAAAACCAACATTGACACTATTTGTAAAACTAGAAAGAACAAGACAATCACTTGAAAAGTAAAGACTATGAAGTCTTCCTATCTGCAAGAAACTAAAATTTTTGCCATAGATAATTCAATAGATGGTTTGTCAATCTCTAGCATTAACAACTTTGGCCATTAGCAACCAGTGTATATGGATTTACACAGGAAAGAAGGCAACTTACCTTTTTATCTTTTAAAATCCTAAGTTTGACAGTATTTTAGGCATGGACCATCAGAATTTAATTAACTTATATTGCCAAAATCTCTCCTCGTGCTTTTTGAGAAAAATAGGAAAATTGATCAAGGACTGATTGTATATTAACATGGTTTTGAATATAGATTGAGTTAGTGACACCATTTCTAAGTTAAGTTATTAAGTTTCTTTCTTTTTCTACTTAAAAATTTTAATGACATTATTGCAAAATGTATAGCTAATTATTTTTGTGTAAGAATCAGAATATGAAAATAGTCAAACACAGTAGATTAACATCATAGAAGTAATTAGATAACTGTAAACTAATAGACTTATTGTCATACACAAAACTAAACTAGTAATGATTAGTAGGACTAACTTAAAGTGGTATGTGTGTCTATTGCAAGGTTTAGCTTACAGTTCAGGAAATTGTAACTTAATGATTTTATTTCATATAAAATCATATAAAATCATTAAGTTAAATTTCCCATTTAATATCAATGTTTTCTCCTGACATTTTCAGTAAAAGGCATCAGATCCTCTTTCTGAAAAACTATTGTTTGGATTCTTTTAAACCAAAGTTGTGTACAGAAATAAAGTTGACCATAGCATCATACAGCTCACAATTCAGTTACATATGTGTATGCGCATATGATACATACACATATATGTGTATGCACATACACACTAATCACAAAATTACTTACAGGTATAACATTTTCTCCAAGTAAGCAATCATTTCCAGGGTAGTCTAACTTCTGCAAGAAATGAAGTTTCTTGTTAATTGTCAATTTTTATATGGATAGATCATACATTGAAATACAGTCGAAACTAATTATGAAACTACAATCAAATATTTCAAAACATGTAGAATTTCACACCAAAAAAAAAACATGAATAGGAATAGAATGATAGAGAATTTTTGAATTGCAGGCAAAGTCTTTACAAATGAGAATCTGGTTATTTAAACCAATAAACTTTTGAAGCAAAAACAAAAAAATTATTACCTGCTGTGCACCTTCAAAGAGACCAACTTGAATATCCAAGATCTAAAAGAGGATCCTTGAATAATTGATGGAATGTACTACTGTCTCAAAAACAATCTTCTGTATAATCATATTTTCAAAGTCAAACATGAACAAAAAAAAATCATGTTAGGCTATTATAAAATTTTGCTTAAAAATTACATACACACACAAGTATCCAAAATCTGATGTGTGTACTAAGTTAGGTGATTTATGTAATTTAAAATTTGTTGACTGTCAGATAAAATCTCTATTTAAATAATGTTAGTTTTCAGACAAAATCCCAATAAATTATTGTTCACATTTTTGTATAAAATTTTATTTCCTTTTTAGAGTAAAATTATTTCAACTTCCTTTTTCTGACACTAGTTATACCTAGCAGGAATCTCCTCTGCTACCTGCTGAGAAATCTACCTCATTCTGTATTTCAAAGGATTAGACTTTTATATTTTATTACCTATACATTCACTAATGTATTAAATATATTCATTGGGATCCTTCAGTGGGCTAGGATTTGTTGTAAAAGCTGGTGGACTGGCAGTGAATAAAAGAGGTAAAAAAAGTCTTTTCGTACTTTTCTTACATTGAGTCAACATCTTGACTGATTTTCTTTATATCTTCTTTCCACCCTGCCTTTTGTAATAATATTTAAAAAATCACATCTTCAACAAAATACCATTCAAATATTTGAAGAAGTTGTAATGTTTTCCTTTTTTATTCTTTTCTTTTGGTTATAAATACCCATGTCTCTTATTCATATTTTGTTTGACAGTTTGGAAGCCCATCACCAATCGTGATATCCACCCGAGGCTCCATAAAATCTAGTTAATTCCTTTATCCTTCTTTCACCTCCTTTAGTATTTTCCTAAAATTTGTCAGACAAAATTGCACATGTAGCTTATAAAATGTAAATATGTTTAAGTAAATATGTAAATAATGTTATACACTATGTAAATGTATAATTGAGAATGACTCTTATCCAGGACGTTGTATATGTGTCTCCATGTATACAGCCAAAAATGAGTCTGTAGTGTTTTCCGAGACACATCAGAGCATCAAGTCTTCCACAATGATTTTAGATACAAATATTTCAGTCAGATATTTTCAACCTATATTTCTTTGAGGTTTTTTGTTTGTTTATTTTTTCACTGTAGGAAATCATATTTATCTCTGCTCAATTTTGTCTTGTTGATTTCAGCCTATTGTTTTGGGTTTTTCAGGTGATGTCCAGTATTAATTCTATCCCAACAATTTTTCCCAGTTTTGTGTTACTGATGAATTTAATAAGCATATTTTTTCACTCACCATCTATTAACAAATAAAAAATGATGAACCACATATAAGCGTATCCCTGTGGCAACCGGCTGGAGATTGCCATTGGCTAATGCTCTGTAGGAGGATGTTAAACCAGTTGTTAATTTACCTTTCTCTGATATCACCCAATTTAAATTCCACAAGTTTATAGTCAAACAGTCATGAATGCATTTATTATCCTTTTGTGAAACCGGAACCCACCATAATTACAGTAGGCTAAGTCATTTCATAGAAATACATAGAATTGCATAGAAATACTTCCTCTGTGCACTTCTTACACTTAGTATGTACCTACAGGATAATACTTAAATTATATGAGTCATTTGTTTGCACCGCAGGTCAAGCAATAGTACTCAATATTTATTAGTTGAATGAATAAATGAATAGTAGGTAAATTTGTGCTAATGTCTTAGTCAAGGACCCTAACAGAACTCTGAATAACTTTTGGGAATACCTAAGGTCTTAGCTAACAAGATTCAGTATATTAAGACCACTGCATGGCTATAAGTTCTACAGGTGACAGGAATTTCTACTTGCATTGAGAGCTGAAGAAACTGGAGGAAGGAAAAATTATGACCGATCCAGGGTCTATGACAAAGCAATTTAAACTAGGATTCACACATCCTACTTTATGGAAATATTTCACTCAAGTCAGGGAGAATCTGTCAAATCAGAGAATCTCCTTGGGGTGTATCATGTTTTGCTAGTGCAGATTAATGTAGGGGCTTAGAATTAATATTTTCTTTTGTTACCTGATTTCTTTGCTGATTTTAACAATGATTTTTATTATTAAATGTTTACCATGCATCAGCTATGCAATAGGCATTGTGCTGTGTATGCATAGCACTGTTGTACACTCTACGAGAGACAATACATATGAGGTATTTAATTTGCTAGTTATAATGCATAGATGTATAAAAAAATTTCTCCTTGTTTTGGGGTATTCACTATGTATTTGAGGAAGATATGATGGATAGGAAAATTAAACAGCAAATAGGCATATGATTAAGTTTAACCAATAATTTTATAATGTAACAATAATAGTATTTTAGATTTTAATCAATTAATAATATAACATATATTAAATGCATGATCACTATGTATTGGTTATGAAATCACTCCCAGGCCAATAAAATTATGATTCTATATGTTATCAACCTACAGCTTAGAAAAAGAAACAGTGCAGAAGTTTAGGGAAGAGAGATTTAGTTCGGCTATTTGGGCAGTAGAAAAATCATGAAGAAATTAAACTTTGAAGCTGCATATTAAAAACTTAATAGTTATAGAATAGGGGAAAGCTCAATTTCAGGGTAGAGAATAATTGACTTTGCAAGTGACAAAAAAAGTAATGATAAATATAGAGGTTTCTTCTTACAAGAAGCTGTGGGCTTTTTTTTTTTTTCTTTTTCTTCTTTTGTTCAATCCTTTAGATATATCAAATAAATAAAGATAATGGTACACATTTCAATTGGCAGAGACCAAGGCTTGCACTGGGGAAAGATGAGGATAAAATTCAACCTGATTAAGCAAGTCTTAGTGTCCCTTGAAAAAATAAAATATTTACTGCACTATTGCACGAAGGATTTATTTTAAGTTCAAAACCTGAAGATCTCATTTATACCTTCCGAATCTAAATGCCAAATCTGGCATGAAGACTAAAATAAAACGTGACTTAAAAAAGAGAAAACTCTCACGCCACCAGCTTCCAACTTACCTAGAAAAGGCCAATACAGTGTATTTTCAATGCCGCTTGTCATTCAATTTGTAAACTACAAGTCTTCCACTGAACATTGATGATCCATCACTGCCATGATAACAATAGCGCTGCCTTAGTGACACTCACTGCTGCTGAGAGGCTGACACACTGCTTACAAACACTGTAGTTGGAAGATTAGGGCAAATTCCGAACAAAGCAGCATAGTGAGTTATGTTTCGGAAATGAAATTGAACTATGTCAGTTTATTTGTGTGAAAATGTATTGCAAACCTTATGTAGTAAGAGTTAATTACAAGTTCAAAACAAATGTTTAAATGTACATAAGAACTTAAAATGTTTACTTAGCGACCTGTTTTAATAGATGGTATACCACCTCTCATTTTTAATCAGAATACAGAACAAAAAATATGAAACATAAAAACTTGTCAAATTAAACATAGTTTGAGCAACTGTTTAATAAAAGGCAGTTTTAATATATGATGCATCAAAAACATTGCCCATCCATCATCATCTTATCATATTCTTAGATAGAAATGGCAATTTCATAATTACTTAAATTTATCTGCTTTCAAGGATATTTGTTTATTAAATATATTTCAGCTTTTATGAGAAAATAAAGGAGAGTTTTGTCACAAGATGTCAGGAAAAAGAAGAAAATACATGCCTCTTTTCAAAAAATATAATAATAAAACAAAGCTAAAACACATTTATCTTTCCTTAGTTTTAGATTACATAAGTAAAATACATGAATAGAATATAAAATATGTAATATCCAATTTGTTAAATTGTCTATACTTCTTTACTGTCAAGATTTGTGACATCATAAAATTTATTTTTTGAGTGGATTCTTAGATGAATAATTGGAAATACTGACATTTCTATGACTCACCATAAGGATAATAGCAGCTTTGAGGCAACAGCATGAGGGAGGCAGTTTTATTTTTTTCATTGGAACTCTAGTCTTATAATGTTTTATATTGTTATATGTTTACTATATTTTTCTTTATTTCTCCAAGAAGCTTGAGAAACCGTCTTTCATCTTTGTTCATTGTATCCCTGTATGGTGCTTAGGGCACCAGTGAACACATCATAGGCATTGAATATAGATTAGCTGAATTCAGTAATTGACTTATAATATTTAGGTCATTTCAAAAGTTCTGTCCGTTTTTATGAGTCTACTTTAAACTGTAATATCTCAGTGAATATTTATTCAATTTAATCGAAATAAGCGCCATTTGAATCAGTGCACTTTTGCCAACGTAACACAAGTCGATTAATTCC
>CAUYPK010139475.1:0-29378 GCA_963574355.1 Loris lydekkerianus
CCTGTCTTAGGTTGACTGAACGCAGAGTGATCTTACCCGTCTTTGGGTACTATGAATGTAATCCACCGTGCAGCCTCTCCATATCCTGTCTTAGGTTGTCCCAGCTTTGGGAGTCTTACCCGTCATTGGTGCTATGGAGGGCAGTTAGGAATAATAGTTAGATTCTTGGTTAATGAGCCAGTGATACTGGACCTTGACCTGATTTAACTGCCTCTAACCTTTTTTAAACATACAGGGCCCAAAGGAGAAGGGTAAATAAGGGTAGCAGGGGAAGAAGGTAGGGTAAAAAACCATGTAGGCCCATCCACAGGGGATTTTCCAAAATTTCTTTTCTTCTCTTTTCTAGATCTTCTTGGAGTGTTTTGATCTTGTTTTGCATGATCTCAGATCTGTTGGCATAAAAGTAGTACTTCTCCTGAAAAACTAAACAGATGCCTCCCTTTTTGTCAGTTAATAGGACTAATCTCCTTCTTGTTGGGGCAAGTATTTAAAGTCTCTTGCAGAAACCCACATGGTTTGTTTTTTGTATGGCAGAAAAACATAGCCCCTGTCTTAGGTTGCCTGCTCTTGCAGTTTCAGTCTTACCCGTCATGGGGATACAAACATCAATGGTTTGGTCCCTGTCTTAGGTTGACTGAACGCAGAGTGATCTTACCTGTCCCCAGGCCTTAAGGGACCCTGCCTCCGGGGCGGGGCCCTGGCAGGGGGATCTCACCTAAAGTGCACAAGGTGAGGGTGTCCGGCACGCCTCCTGGGTAACCTAAAAATTTGTACCTCGTATTAAAGCTTGCACTTCTTTGCTGTCACAACATAAAGGTGAACCATTTCTACACCATATTGTTACATGTAATAAAGAACAGATTGTTTCTGTAATCTCAAGTGTTTGGCATAATGGTTGGACAAACATGAAGTGCCAAAACACAGCAAAACTAAATATTCATCAAAGAAAAAGTTAATTGTGTTTGGTAGTCCAGTGCTGGTTTTACCTATCTCAGCTTCATGAAACCTGGTTAATTAATTACAGATAATGTCTCCTGTAGCTACAGCCAAGTGGATGGCATAATGAGGATGTTTGCAATTAAGCAGACAAGATTGATCAACAAAAACAGGCCAATCCTCTCCCAAGACAGTGCTTGCCACATGTTACACAGACAATTCCCCTTATACTACAGAGGCTGGACTTGGAAACTTTTGTCATCCACCATATTCTCCAGACCTTGCACCAACTGACTACCACTTCTTACAGGCTTTGGACCACTTCTTTCAAGGAAAAATATTCAATACTTAACAACCTGTGGAAAAGACCTGTCAGGATTACGTTGCCATAGTTTGCTCTACAGGCTTCTTTGTTGCCGGCATGAGCAAGTCATTGTGGGGATGGCAAACCACGGTGGTAATTTAGACTCATGCTTTGATTGATGGTACTGTTTCTTATGTGAGATATAATAAACTAAACTTTTTGATTTGAAATTGGACACTTCAGATGTAATGACCTTAATCTTGTGTGATGGTAGTTTTTTTTTATTCTTAATTTGTCAAGTGTTTTTAGGTTGAAAGTGTGTTGGATTCTTGTCAAGTGCTTTTTTCTGCATCTATTGAGAATATCGTAAACATTCATAGACATATCACAGGCACCGTTTTTTAAATTAAAAAAAAAAATTAAGTATAAAAAAAGGAAATATCCTCTTCCTCTTTGTCTTTCTATTAAATACCTTTTGAATAAGGATAACATTGCAATACCAGAAATTTCCACAGAGCATGTGGACAGGGATTTTGGTCATAAATATGTAATAATTATTTATTAGTGAAGAACATGGAAATGAAACAAATTCTAGTGTTTGAGTTGTAACTATGAACTCTGATATCAAAGATAGAGGAGACACATTTTTGTAAATTTCCATAGTCTATTGATAGATGGTCTTAAAAGCAAATTGTGGCTAATTTCTGGGAAAATGCTAAGGAGATAACCCCTAATAATGTAGAATAAGAACTTTTATAATGTGTGCTAAGTAATTCACATAACAATTTATAGTTGTAATAAATAAAATCACATAAATGCACTTAAAATATGACTAGCTTTTATGTAAAGTTCCAGTAGTCTTGGAAAGACTAGAGTAACTGTACCTTAATTTCACTAAAGTGTATACTAAAATATTTTACAAATATTCATGTTTCTAAACTTAGTTATGCATGTTACTAGCATTTTAAAAAATAATAACCTTTGGATTATATCAATTTTAAAGTAAAATTTTGCCTGGGTTACAAATAAAAACTGTCCTTTAGAGTTGTATATACAATACTTTCATCAAATATTTTGTGAAATTTGAATTCACAATGATATTTGCTCTTTATCATTGAATTACATTGAAACACTGTATTAAAGATAGAAGTAGCTTCTGAATATATGTCAATATTGTATGTGAGAGTGATATCATTGAAGATTTTGATCATAGCAATTTGCTGGATGTGGTAGGATTTAACATTTTTTATCAGAAAAAACAACAAGAAAAAATGGCTTGTGAGAAGAAATCGAGAGTCCGATTTCAAACAGATTAAGTTTGAGATATCTATTAGACATCCCATTTCACAATTATATCTTTATCAGTTATACACATAAATTAGAGTGTGGAGTAAAATGCTGAATATCAAATATAGATCATCACCTTGAAGATTATTACATTTAGAGTCTTTGTACTAGAAGAGATTATCAAAAGAAACCAGTAAAAATGGAGAAAGGAAAGAAATGTTGGAAAGTAGTAAAAGGTTGTTTACTAACAATAAAAAAGCAAATATTCCTGTAAAGTTTTTAAAAGACTTTTATTTCCTCCAGGCAACTTTTTTTTTCTTTAGTAGAATCATAATTCAAGGTAATATTATTATATTACTAATTATGTATATTTAAAATGAGAAAATAGAATAAAACACATTGATACAACATTTATATTCATATATAAAGCATGCTATTTTAGTTATATAAATATAAATCTTATAAAAATTTAAATAATTATTTTGAAGTATATAAAATACAAACATGTGGAATGTTATACTGTCTTTGGAATGAAAGTAAATTTATGTTAGCAAAATATAATAATTTTTAAAATTTTCATTATATGCCAAGAATAGAAAAATAGCCTAATTAAATATTTTAATCAAACTGAATAACAAATAAACATTTGAGTTGGGTTTACAAAATAAGTTTTGTATCTTTTTCAACCATTGTCCTATTAAATTTTTCAAATGCAATAGCATTATGCAGTAAGAAGTCGATTCTGGGGAAACCAAATTAATTTACGATAGATGCTAAACCTAGAGATAAGATAAGTAGGGCCAGGAAAAGTTCACTTAGGCTGCATTTAAAAGACAGCAGAAATAGCTATTTGACCATCCATTCATGGGAGTAGTGTCAGAGTGGGTCTTTCTTTTGTTCAGTACATTTAAAATCCTCAAATTATAAGTTGGCAAAGCTTGAAAATGTTTTAAAGAAGCAAGATGAAATAAAATAGAATCATAAAAATTATGTAGGCTATCATACAAAGTCTTGCTGACTCCACAAGGATATTTGTTCTTGATCATTAGTCTGACACACCCATAATGCCAAGGTCATACAAAATATTGAAAATAGTTTGAAAGATGTTTCAAAGTTAAGTTTTCTTTACTAAGAGATCTATCATTCAAAGAGAAATGATGTCACTATATTGAATTTGGGGTAGGGTGGGTGTTTATTTTAATCTAAATGATTCACATCACAAAAATAAATGTTAAAATGAACTGAGCCTGGGCATATCGTTAGGGAAGATGAAATACTTGCTCCTCCCTGAAAAGGGCAAATCTTTATAATCATGATGGGATGATGGGATAATCATGAGTCCCATCAAAGTATTTCAATTCTACACACAGGGTAGATATGTGTCTTAAATTTTAAAAGGGACAATGAAAATTATTTATTTTGTATGAAATACAGTGATGAGGTAATTTACTCTTAAATACATGTTAAAAGAATGAAGAACCTCAGGCCTCTGGGTTTAGGAGCACAGGCAGATATGAATCAGATGAATTTAGAAAAATATAAAGGTCAGGAGTGTTGCCAAACATACAGTCAGCAGGAACCATGGGTATACCGTGAAATAGAATCACAGTAATTTGCCAAATGCTTGACAGCACAGGCAGGGGAAGGGCTGGGAGCAAGTCCAGGGCTGTGCTGGGTCCATGCGGGTCAGAGTGTCCGATGGCAACAAATTACATGGCAGGACCGTCCAACGGGTTTTCTTGGCCTGAGGCTTCTTCTTTTCAACTATTCTGCACTTGATGATGATAACACAAACAACTAATTTCATCATGTCTTGTTTGTAAAGTCCCCTTGGGGATTTCATATCATTTTTATATTTGGTTTATACCGCTATTTCACTTTCAACAGCCTCCATAATTTGCTAACAAATAACTGATCAAACATTTTTATGTATAATTTCCTAATGTTAATTTGGTACATTTTCCCTGTTCAGTACACTTTTTAAATAAATGTTTATTTCTGTGTTCACGCTTATATTCTTTTAATTTTCCTTAATATTCCTTAGTCTGTCCATAGTATTTGCATGCAAAACAATGTAATTTCAACTTCTATTTATATTACTTGTAAAGAAAGTAAATTATTAATTTGCAATAATATTTATAAATGTTTATAACTCTGTCTTTATGCTTTTTGAGTTGGGATACAACTTTTTTAATTTAAGGTAAATTTCAAAGAGGACCACAGGAAAGAAAACATGTAGAAACAATTTCTTTTATAAAAAATATTTTTAGGGGTGGCGCTTATAGCTCAACGGAGTAGAGGTTGTGGGGTACTTCAAACCCCACCCTGGCCAAAAACTACAAATATATATATATATATATATATATATATATATATATAGTAAAGAATGGATTGTTTTTGAAAAGAATGTATACAAAGTTGTTAAAATATGGCCCTTAGATTATAAAAGTCACAAAACATGTTCATTGCTATTGTGTGAGAAGTCTTTTTTTTCTTCCAAACCAAATAAGTTATTATCTTCTAGGCAAACAGGAATTGCTTAACGGCAGAGAATACATTGCATAGTATTATTTAAAAACAAAACTGCTATTTTAGCATATATTTATATTTATAATAAAATAAAATAAGTTACATATCTGATATTCCTTCCATTTTTACTGGGCTCAATCATTAAAACAATCCTTTTTTAATTTGATAAGATATAAAATTAAGTAATATTGTAACTTTAAGTCCATACGCCACTCAACAGTATGAAGGCTGGAATAGGGGATATTTTCAATAGTATTATAAACAAATGCCATTGTCTAGCCATAATAATGATTAAAATTTTCAAAAATATTAATGTTTACGAAATTTTTCACTGATATTTTTAGAGCTATTATCTAGTGTCCAGTTGTGAGCTAAAGAATTTTATTTCTATTTCACTTCATAATTAGTCTAATTATAGATAGTACTTGTCTCCATTTCATAGCTTAAAGAACTCACTACTACATAAGCTCTGAATTTTCTATACATAAAAGACCACTAAGATGGAACACGGTAGAATTTGGGCTAGGTCTTTATAAATGTAAAGTTTAACCTTTACTATAAATATAAATTTTCAATCATAAAATAATTTTAATGCCAACTCAGGCTGGTCTACACCTCATACTGTCTCACAGCAGCCTCAAATTCTTTGTGCTCAAGCGATCTTCTTGCTTCAGCTTCCCAGTAGCTGGGCTGTTAGGCACCCACCACAATGCCTGGCTATCTTTAGAGCCAGGGTCTCACTTTTGCTCAGACTGGCCTCCAACTCCTGAGCTCAAGCAATCCACCCGTCTCAGCCACCCAGAGTGCTAGGATGACAGGCATGAGCCACAACGCTTGGCCTCTCTTTTATTTCTTCATAAATATATTCCAGAGTTTATTCTAATTAGTATCTAGTTCACTGCATGGCAAGATTGCTTTTGTAGATTCCCTCAGAATGTGGAAGCCAGTGAAATATGGGGCGTTGCTGGCCATGCATTTAGGAAGGCACCTTGAGGTGGCAGGATTGTGTGTGCCCCTCGTCCCTTCTCCCCCTCTCTTCTCTCCAGACAGATTTGGAGTGGGAAGCCAGGACCAGGAGGCAGAGGTGCGTAGAAAGCAGAAGCCAGGCACTAGCAATGGCAGAAAAGGAAGCAAACATTTGTTCCACGTCGTCTACCTAAGCCAGACATGACAAAGAATTGGGCTTCCACTTAGAGAGGGTTTCACTCCTATGTAGTTGAATCTTATTCAAACTTGAGCACCATGTGTAGGAGGCTGCCAGGGACAGAATACAGAATTGGCTAACTAGAAGAAGCAAGACCGTGGATAATTGGGAGTATAATGTTGCATGTGAAGAATCTGGAGACCACTATTCTGATGAAGCAAAAAATTCAGCCAGACTGCTACCTTCAGTGTTTTGGAAAGCAGAACTGTGAATCCTGAGGCTGTTGTGTTACAGGAAATGGATGAAAAATTCAGAAAGTTAGTGTGCTTTGGCTCCTTCTTGATGCTTTTAACAGAATCCTATTGGTGAGAGATAAATTGAGACTGGAGCTTTCTAATCAACTAACAGGAGATGGGAGGAGAAGCGACTTTGCCAAGAGAGACACTGTCTGCCTGTGGCTCACAAAATAAGTTGCCAGGGAGTCTGTCATTTGGAACATTTTCAGCAAAATCCAATTGCCGCTATATCTATATTGAATCCGCTATGAGCTGTGGACATCAAACAGCAGATAGAGTGGGAAATAACACTGGGGCACTGCCATACAAAAACAGTGAAGTTTCTGGCAAAGATGAGGGACATTTCAGATTGTCGTAAGGCAGTGTCTGCTGGGCTAAGGAGAGCTGAGCTGTCAGAGCTTGAAGGCCGAATAGCGCAAATTTAAAAACTATGAAAGAAGAGGTTTTTAACACTTTTGTTTTTATATAAAATTAACGAAAACAAATAAGGTGAACACCTGCTCTATTTTCGAATGAATAGGTATTTAGGAATGTATTCAACTCCAATGATTAAAAAGATGTCGTAAAATCATTCATGAGGAATCTGCAGATGTGGTGGACAGTTTTCTGTTCCTTCCTCTTCTTCCTTATCCAGAGCTCCAGTTTTATTCCATGTTTTATTCCATGAAATAGCTAAGGGATTTCATTTCTAATTTTTGCTAACAGCTGGAGGTGATTAATGAAATATGTCAGAGATGTTAGTTAGGCTTTGGGGAAGCCTCCGTGGAGATGACTGAATAGGCTGGTGGTCATGGCTCACATCTGTACTTCTCACGATCTTCTTCTTCAAAATAATTATGAACTTAAGTGTTAGATGCCAACAGGCATCCTGGACCACACACAGAAGCTGGTGGGTGGAGACTAGGCGGTGCTGCTCTGCGTGGCCTGACGCTGTTAGTTGTTTGTTTTTGTTTTTTTTTGTTTATTTTTATTTATTTTTTTTATTCCATTTTACTTGGGAAGACCATAAACATCAAAATTCAGTCAGCATCCGGTTGTTTTGGTTTTGCCCCCCTGAACTCCTTTGCTCCTCTACGCTTATAGAATTCTATGATGATAAATCTTGTTGACATTTCATTAGCTATTCTGATCCACGAGATGAACTTAAATGTCAAGGTCTTGCAACAACATCGGTATAATAAAAATATAGGAGATGGCCAGGTACAATGGTTCATGACTGTAATCCAAGCACTTTGGGAGGTCAAGTTGGGAAGATTGTATGAGATGAAGAGTTTGAAAACAGCCTGAGCAACACAGTGAGACCTCCACCTCTCCAAAAAATGGAAAAATTAGCTGGATGTGGTAGTACACGCCTTTAGTCTTTGCTGCTTAGAGCATGAGGACAGAGGGATGGCTTGAGTCCAGGAATTTGAAGTTAAAGTGAACTGTGATGACATCATTCACTTCGGCCTCGGAGACAGAGTGAGACCTTGTCTCCAAACACAAACATATAAGAGGAATTTGGGTCCCTGGTGGCCACATAGAACATCAACCCTAGATACATTTTCTTTTTCTTTGTTTCTGTGTTAGAAATACACACCTGTATCTTATTGAAATGGTTTGATTTGGTTTTAGATTGTATGTATCTAATTTTAATATAAAAATAGAGTAAGTATATATAAGGAGGACAAAAGGATATTAGCCCCAGAATTTTTCATAGTAATACTTGATGCTACTACACAGCATAAGAAATACATCTTCAGAGCCAGGCTTTGTGATGGGCACCTGTAGTCCCAGCTACTCGGGAGGCTGTGGTAAGAAGATCACTTGAGCCCAAGAGTTTGAGTTTGCTGTGAGCTATGATGCCACAGCACTACAGCACTCCAAGGAGACAGAGTGAGACTCTTTATAAAAAAAAAAAAAAAAAAAAAAGAATATTAACTTCAAAGATTCCAGTGTCTATGTGACTGCAGTTTCAAAACTTGGGAAGCAGAGAAGGGAGGATCACTTGAGCCCAGGAGTTCAAAATCAACATGATGACATCCATCTCTTAAAGAAAACAGGATTTAGAGAAATCACATGTTTCCTCAAAAGTACATATATAATTTTTTTTTAAGAATCAAATCAATAGATTCATTCTTAGTCATTAAATAATGTAGAGATTTCATTGTTCATAAGGATTTCTTAGATAACATTTTAGTTAAAAAAAAATGGTGGAACTAAACATGATATTTGAAAAGGGAAACATAATAAAATGACTAGTGGTTACTATTAAATTAGAATTAGAAATTATATGACAAGAAATAAATGATAAAGAGGATATAAATAATTCACCAGAATACATACATACATATACATTTATCTATAAAATTTAAATTGAAGGATTCCCCTTTATACATATACATTAACTGTGCCTTTTTTTTTTTCTTTTCTGGCCAGGGCTGGGTTTGAACACACCACCTCCAGTATGTGGGGTCTGTGTCCTACACCTTTGAGCCACAGGAGCCATTCCTAATTGTGCTTTTTACAAGGAATATTACTTAATTATAGTCGCGTACTATGTAGATGGTTAGACATCTGGTTTGATTGTGTTTTAACCAAAATATATAGATATAGATATATAGATGAGAGACTTCAAAACAAAGTGAGTCACCAAAGGTTGAGAAACTGTGTTACAGATTTTAATGGAAGTATGAATAAAAAGACATAAAATGGTTTACATACCTAAATACATGTGAACCTACAAAAAAAGGATAGGAATTACCAAGGAAAGAAATAGATAAATTTACAAACATAGTTTGAAATTTTCTTTTTTATTGTTTACATTTAAAAATGTATTATTGTCAGTGTAAAACCCAGCAGGGAAATAAAATCAACAAATTTATGGATTTAAATACTATCATCCAATGTGATCTAATACCAGGCCACAACCAAAACGTGTAAACGGAGCCACGTGCACCTGCTCTCAGTGGAACCTGCAATATTAACAAAAACTTACTGGGAGCCACACAGCAAGTCTTAATGACGTTTTTAAATAATCCTCTTTCTGAACATAATTATTTTAATTAGACATCAAAAAAATTAAGATATAAAGGAAAGCCATAGATATCTATAAATAAAACAACACATCCCTAAATAATTCCAGCATCCCTCCCCCCCAAAAAAAGGAATCATAAGGTTAAATTTTAAAACATTTCAAAGTGAATGAATATGAACAAAGAGCATCTTAGGATTTTCTTAAAATAGAAAAAAAAATTTTTTTTTTTAAGTTGCCTCTAACTTGGGCAGTACTTGTGGCTCAGTGGGCCGGGCGCCGGTCCCATATACCAATGGTGGCAGATTCAAACCTGGCCCCGGCCTAACAGCAACAAAAAAATAGCCTGGCGTGTGAAGGGCACCTATGGTCCCAGCTACTTGGGAGTCTGAGGCAAGAAAATTGCCTAAGCCCAAGAGTTGGAGGTTGCTGTGAGGCGATGGCATTCTACCAGGGGCGATAGAATGAGATGCTTTCTCTACAGATAAATAAATAAATAAAGTTGCCTCTAACTCAACAAATGAGAGAGAGAGAAAAAAAAAAGAAAGAAAGAAAGAAAAGAAAAGAAAAAAGAAAAAAAAACAGCTTTTATTCCATAACATTTCTTATTTTTGTTGGAAAGTGCAAGTTAGAAAGTAATGAAGTAATTTTGGATCAAGAAGATCCAAATTCATCCAAGTAGTAAAGTGCTGTGCGAATTTTTCTTTCTCCACCCAGGACAGAACACAAGAAAAGCTGCAGCTGTTCTGGCCACAATGTAAGGAGATAAAATTTGACTAAATTGAAAACCAAGTCTGGAGGTGCTCGGGGCACAGAGCAGCTGCCCTGACACGGTCCCTTAACCCTTCTTTCTCTGAAATCTCATCCCTGCTCCTGGGAGAAGTGAGAGCTGGTGAAAGTCCAAAGACAGCAAACTCGGGCACCGGGGCTGGACACGAGGTTACTGGCAGCTGTGACGGAACAGGCAGGTATGGAACATCTCCCACTTCTGAATTGTGTCTTTTATACCAAGCCTTTACTTTCTAGGGTAGTGATAGCAAACCCTTTTTTTCCAAAGAAGGCAAAGAAGTGATCTTAAGGAACACCCCATCGCCTTCTCCAAACTCTCTTGCCAGGAAAAGAAAAGAAATCACTCTCTTCTGCACTGCTCCAAGAAGGTTATCACTTGCTGCCAGGAAGATAAACACAAAACCCTTCCAATTACCCTCATACAGCATCCTACATTGATGCAAAAGATGCAGGAGGGGAAAGAGTCAGAGAAATAGCCCCTGTGACGGTTGTAAGGCAGTCGGTCGCTCCTCCTGCACTGATACTCTACAGAGCCAACGTCAAGCTGCTGGGCTGTGGGGGACAGCAAAGCCCTCACCTGAAAGGCACAGGCAATGACGTTGTAGGGAGGAAGTTTAAGGAAACCTTCTCTACCACTGACAGATGGGCAAGAATCCAGCTCAGACCTAATGCTCTTTCTTGATATGGTCTGTGAGGTGTCATCATATTGACATGGTCTACCGCAGCTGGAGAAGGTACAAAGATCCCCACCCAACAGTAGATGTGGACATGAAGCTGATTTCACAAAGAGCTGGAGGGGGACTGAGGAAGGCACACATTTATTTTGAATAATTTTGTGCATGAAACAACTTTTGTGTAGAATGAACTATTAGAAAGTCAAGGTGTCACTACCTCAGCTACACATGCAAACAAACCCTGGTTGTTGTAGCATCACTGCCATTACACACACATGTAGACACATATACATACATACACATACATGTTTATATATTTTATAGCTTTGTATAGACTTCTGGGTCTACGCATTTACCTCATGTGCATCAAAGCAATAAAAACTAAATCATTATTAGCTCCTCTAAGAACTGTTTGAAAAATAAAAATGAAATATAAAAGAAGACTTTGGTTAACTCATTTTAGATCAAAATTACAATTCAATCACAGGATTAAGAAGCTATTATTAAGAAACCTGGGCCTTGGGTGGCACCTGTGGCTCAAAGGAGTAGGGCGCCGGCCCCATATACCAGAGGTTGCAGGTTCAAACCTGGCCCTGGCCAAAAACTGCAAAAAAAAAAAAAAGAAAAGAAAAGAAACCTGACAACTAAATTCTATATAGTGAAACTATTCTCAGAGATGAAATGGCTTTGATTTGTAAAGTTGTCTCAAATACTTTTCATACTCTGAGGGATTAAAAACAGAAACAAGCATTCTTACCTTTCAAACTACAAACCATTGTTTGTACATTTTAGAAATCATTGGCCTTCACATGGGAACAATATCATAAATGAATTAATAAAATAAATGTTGAGGTAAAGAACCATAGTCATACTGATGATGAAAACTAAACATGTGAGTGTGTGAGTGCCTGAAATCACTGAGCACTATACACCAAAATAGTTTGCCTGACATATTTTTGGTAAATTCTTTAGATTTATTGTGCTTTGCCTTTAGACATGTAATAAAGGCAGCAAAGTATTCACATTTACTCTCAAAGCTTTAAAGACCAAATAATATGTGGCTTACCTCCCACGACCTCCCTTTCCCTTAATTTTCACTGGCAATCAAAAATACGTTACAAGAAGCCTCTATGGTATGTACACTCCTATGAACACTGTAACACAGCCAATTCTCACATCTGTCACGTTTTAGACAGACATGTTCATAATGCTATTGCCGCTACTCGCGAAGGCTAAAATTACATTTTTTTCTGGCAAGACATTATTAATATCTCCCACACCTATTTTAAGTCACAGATCATTAGCATAAGCCCAATTATATGAAAAACTCAGAGAACATGAATTAAGAGTACAGACACAGAGTTTAGAAACATCCTTAATTATTTTAGGAGACGGTGTATAGTGACCACTGATGAGAGTGGGTACGTTTTCCCCAGAGTGGCTTTGTTAAATCAGAACAGACTGCCCATAAGTTAAGACTATATAGAAATAAGTGTGGTGTTTGAGTATATGTGTCTCTCCCTGTATGAATCTGTGTATACAAGCAGGCCACTGTGGTGGATGTGAATATATTCACAATAGTTACAGCAGCATAAGTAGATGATCCCAAATGTTGTTGAAATCCTTAGCAAAAAAGGACTTTTTTTTGTTTTACTTGTGAATTTGGGTTAATTTTATCATTGTGTGTGTGTGTGTCCGTGTGTGTGCAGGTGTTGGTAACTGGGGCTGCTGCTTGTCCTCCCAAAAATGTCTATACAAAACATACAGTTGGATTTAATTGGAAGTAGTTAGATATGTATAGAGTGCTAAATTCCAGTTCTGGATTATGCCGAAAAATCTTATTTTCTGCTAAAAAATAAAATAAATTGTGTCTAGTATCTAATTCTGAGAAGACATAAAGAGAATATAGAGGTTTCATTAATTTTTCATGTAATTCAGAGCTTTTGTGTTGCTATGATATGACTGTTTTTGTATTAAAGACAGGATAAAAGAGAGAATAAAAGAATTAGGGTTCTTCCCTGCCTGGAACTTACAGCCCAGACAGGGAAATGAAATTAACCATGGCATAAAAAAAGAATGCATAATTATATTCATGAAAATGAGTGAGAACTAGAGACTGCCGTAAGGTGGTGTTATGACAGGAGGAAGCCTGGTTTGGCCGTCAGGTAAGCAGTGATATTCAGCCTCAAATCTGAAGAGTAAATTGGTTTGAGCTCTTTGCACAGGTGAGGGAACAGACACACGGAAGCCCTCAAAGAAGTATAAATAAGTCTGAGATAAAAGAGAACGAGGAGATTTTTAGGACGTTGAGGTGTTGAGTATGCATCTTTATGGATGGAATAAATACCAGATTGGTCCAGTGGTGCTCAACCTTCCTAATGCCACGGCCCTTTAATACAGTTCCTGTGGGTTTCAAACCACAGATTGAGAACTGCTGGCTAGGCGGTTTTGAATATTATGTATTAAACAAGAGCATTATCGTAAAACAAAGGCAGATTACACTGCCACAGTCACCTGTCACCAAGAAAAAAAGTGCATGGACTTAATAAAACCAGAAGGAGAATGTCACTAAAAAAAAGTTTTGCTGGTGTTGGACTTTGCAGGTGTCACTCTTTTGCCCTTTTGAATGTCCCTGAGGAAATTTCAGCCCTGGAAATGATAATGAAAGCACATTAGCTTTTGATGCTAAAATAGTTTTGAATTCATTCATTAGCATGTTGACATTAGAAACAAACAGACCTGTTTTCCTCTTCGAGCACATCCAAGCTTCCAACGGGTTTAGATAGCAGTTGTCACGCTCATTAAGAGCACATTTGTTTTGTTTTGGAAATGTCATCTAAATATTTAGAATTATAGAGAAACTGACAGTGGAAAAAGTAAATGATTTTCCCCTGAAAGGGGAAACTACTGCTGCCAGAAATTTATCATTTTGACAGTAGAGTTGATGGATTGAATATAATTCCTGCCCAAAACAATAGGCTAAGAGGTCAACATCCCTAAGCCAAGACACCACAGCGGCATAATGGAATCCACTGTGTTCCAGGCACACATAATAACAATTTTCCACCTAAGATTCCATCTATGGGTGTTGCATTTCAATTCTTTATTTCTTTCATTTTTAATGAGTTTAAAATTTCACACAACACAAGTGATGACATAAAGTAGAAAAACAAATAGAAAATGGAATATGTATAGTTATAAGATACTCATAGATTCATGGTGAAAAGAGTATTTTATCAACATCCTGGAACAATATTAACAGTGGTAAACCTCAGCTTATACATGTGGAGATACGGTGTTGTATTTCTGATGCCAGTGTGAGTGAGAAAAACACACACCTGTCTTACACTTTCTATTCTTTCCTTTTATTTCTCTGCTGGTTCCATCAATGGATATTATTTGTCACTTGCTATATAGTCAGAATTATTTTGGATGTTTTTAGAAGAAAGAGAATTTGTCCTTGAGCTCAAGACATTTATGTTTCAGTTAGGTGAGGTAGACTGAAGTGGTAAAAGCATCAGGATGAGAAATAATTCGAGTATGTCATAGAAGAATATATAATTTAGCACAGAAACTTACTATATTATCAGATATAAGTGATATAAAGGTTGACTTTTAAAAGAATCCCAGAGAAAGGTATGGTCCGTGGAAAAACAATTCTTAAAATACAAAAGAGAAATTAGTTAAGGGAAATACAACACATGTGTGTGTGTATAATCTCTAGATTTTAGAAATGCATCTATAAGGCCATTTAGAATGACAGTTAACTGGGAACTAGGTTGTCCATCTGGAGACAAATGTTAAAGTCCTAGCAGTACAGGAAAAAGATAAGGTGTGAAATGTAAGAAAAGAGTGAGAAAGAGTTCCAAAATTGCTTTGAAGGGGGGACGGGGTGTTGGTGTCAGTGCACAGCTCCCCAAGGGGAGTCTTTTGAAGGTGACCAGAGTAATATTCAGCAATGACATATGTAGTATGTTTTCTAGGATAAGTTTTCAAACTTAATTGTCAGGCCTCTTTTCTCAAAAAGAAATGTGGCTCTACCAATCTCATAAAGTTGCTTTTAAGATTAAGGAAGAAAATGCATGTAAAATATTCGCGCAATACTTTTGACAGTTGGTCATTCAAGAAGAAACCATTCCAGCTTCTGCCTCTTTCAATGTTTATATTTTTGCTCAGGTCAAAAATATGTGCATTTCTAAGGTTTACTGCCTTCCCATCTGCCATCACCTATGGCCTGGAAAACTGCAAAAAGCAGTTTTCTCTACATGCAGTATTGAACCCCCCAAGTCCATTCACCACACAGCAGCCAGAGTGATCCTATCCAAAAAGAAGCCAAATCACCAAGGCATTAAACATTCAGGTACTGTGTTTACAATTCTTATGGGACCATTCACTATTTGTATTTTCCTCTGTCTCTGTTTCAATTTTTATTTTATGTTTACATATAACTGACTTAGAATTTCCATCATGGAAGATACATAATTTATAAACAACAGTGATATTTTCTTAAAAAAGAAAATCATACTAAATATGGTGTTTTTATATTTCAGGTCAAAATAAGAAAATTAGTTGCCTTCAGTTGACTTATGTGAAACATTTTCTTTTTTGCATTGTGATAATCTGCTGCTTTGTCTTCATCTGTTTGTGGGGGTGTCTTTATGTCCGCATGCTGGATAAGTACGCTCATCTATGGAGATGTCAGTCAAAAAATGGTCATCCTCTGCCTATAGTACACAGCGAAAACTTCTTTAAAACCCTCCACAGGCTGCCCTCTTTTAAATGAGTGTCCAATCTTTTGGCTTCTCTGGTCCACCGTGGAAGAAGAGTTGTCTTGGGCAACACACTAAGTGCATAAACACCAATGAAAGCTAAAAAAAAATAATTCCATGAGGGTGGCACCTGTGGCTCAAAGGGGTAGGGTGTCAGCCCCATATGCTGGAGGTGGTGGGTTCAAACCCAGCCCCAGCCAAAAAGTGAAAATAATAATAATAATAATACTTTCATGCATAGTTTTTGTGATTTTTGCCACCAGAGATAAGCAAAAATGTCCTCACATAATCCTCCTGTGTCCCCTAGGCCCAAGGTGGGATATCCCCCAAAAGAACCCTGGGATATCCCGACATTGCTTTTTTCCCTCCTCTTGTTTTTTTTTTTTTTTTTAATTACTTTTTTAAATCAATTTTTATTAAATTATAAATTTGTACATTGACACATTTATGGGGTTCTGGGTACTGCTTTGATATACAATGTGAAATGCTTACATTGAACTAAGTAACACATCCATCACAATTATACTCATTTGTAAACAGTTTTGAAATGTACCATTTTATCATGCACGTTAGGTGAGGTCCCCCCCAAATGTCCTCCCTCCTCCCATATGCCCCCACCTCTCCCCTCTCTCTCCTCTTCCCTTCTACTTTCTGGACTACAGTTACGTTTTGCCATTCATATGAATGTGTAGGTGATTTTTTTTTTTTTTTTTAATTTCATGCTTTTCCCCTTAATTGGAAGGTCTTTCTCCTTTTATTTGGGGAAATAACAAAATTTTATTTTGCAAAAAATACCTGCATATTTCTACTAATATGTTCCATCTTGCTTCCTTTCCATTCTTTCCTTCTTCCCTCCTTTGTTTTTTTCCTTCCTTCTTCCTTTCTCTGCTCTTTCTTTCAATTTTCATTCACTATTTCAACAAATAAGTGTTGACCTACTGCTTTCCAGCCACTGATCTAGATGTTTAATTTACCACTATCAGGAGGACACACTTATAACTTTGACCTGAAATGTACAAAACAAACTATGTACCCCAAATGTGTGTACTCCTGTAATATTTGGGCGGGGGGGGGGGACTGCTAAACAAAAATAAAGAATGTATACTAAAATATAAAATAATGAACAAAGATTATCTTGTAAAGTAAGTACTTCTATGAAAAACATAGAGAAAAATAAGGAATACGTAAAATGTGGATTGACATTTTAAACACATAATAATGGTAAACCTTACTGGGGAGGTAACACAAGCCTTGAGGGACCTGGGGAAGAGCTGTTCAGATTGAAAGAAAAAAGAAAAAACTCAAAGACTCCACAATAGTAAAGTGAAAGTGTTGGAGGGTGTGCGTGGAGCCGGGTGTGGTGTCAGAAAGAGAGAATATGAGAATGAACATTGTCCAATTTCGAACATCTTTGAGAGTCATTGTAAGATTTTTTTGCAAACCTTGAGAATACAGCATTTGTAAAGTTTTAAGGAAATAAGGCTGCCTGGTAATAATTTAATTTGAAAGGACCATCTGAGGTATTATGTTCAGAATAGACTCTGGAAAGTTAAATGTAGAATTTCAGTGACCAGATAGAAAACTTCTGATAAATTACAAGTGAAACATTAAAGTAATTAAGATAAAAAATGGATATGATTGATATATAGAGAACATATCATATATTTTCTATATCAACAGCATTTATTTTTATTCATGCTTATTTTTTATTTCCGTTGAAATTATCTTCTCACATATTTCATAATTGCAATGGTACTTATTTATACATACTGATTACATAAATATTCTTTTAACTAGACCTCATACACGGAAACAAATAATCTTCTCAACCTGCCATTTTCTGCATAAATTATTAGCAATAAGCTCATTTCCAATTATAGGAAGAAAATTATGAATATTATTTAAAATAAGGAGGAAGAAAGACATAACTTTGTTTCAAAGATATTTTACCAAACTAGCCTCTACCTGAAAGCACAGAAAATAAATGAATGGATAGGCTGATTCTCAGATTTTAAATAGTATTTAATTTCTACTATGTCTTCTAATACTATTTTTAGTTTTAAAAAGTAAATCATACAATTCAATGCTGTATTTTAAGACTGTAGATTGTAAAATTGGCAAAGAAAATCTCCACAAACTTGACCAATGAATCTGACAGCTTCACTATAGCACACCATTTTTGATACTTTGGGTGTTATTGTTAGAAGTATTTCTTATAGAAAATGTGCCAGTCATCTAAGAGTTTGGTTAAAATAATTGTTGGATTAGCATGCTAACAATCACAGGAGACAGATAGAAAATGCCATGAGCATTTGAAAGGAATAAACAAAGGACCAGTATCATCCTTCAATTGTTCGTGGTGTGACTGATAAAATTTTATCACAAACAACAACAAAGTAGTTTCCATAAATTATTAAATCATATGTAAACATGAGAATTAGTAATTACACAGGAAATCTTATCGTGAATTTTCATAATTGGCAATTACTAAAGAAAGAAACACCATCAATAATTCAAGATTACTTTGATTTTATGGCAATTTTGAGTTATTATTCATAATGCTTTCAAACTCAGCCAGGAGGAGTTAATTGTGCAATTGTTTTTTCTGCAAGCAGATGCCAGACTTGAATAATAAATTAGAAAATACAATGAATACATTATTATGAAATATTTGTGAATGGCCATAATAGGCACACATTTATTACAATTCATTTTTAACCAAAGGATATGAATTTTTACCAGAATTACTTTATTAGTTGCTATCAACATACATTTATACTTCCTCCATTAATTTTCTTTCAGAATTTATTTCTCTCTGTTTCAGTAGATTTTGTTTTCGTAAACAGCTAGATTTTACAGTTCACAGTCCAAGCTTTGAAGCTGGTGTCACTGAAAAATCTTTCATGTTTCCCACTGAGAAAATATATGAATGAAGGAGCTCAGGAAATTTCACCCCAGAGTACAACTCCGTGTTGTAAAGAGTAGTTTGAGTTCAAGGGCCTTAGAGATCTAACAGGTATTGGAAGGAGCTTTCCCTCTACCTGGATCAGCCAGGCATACCCATCAAAAAGAACCACAGACTTCACATCGCCTCCCTATTTTCTCAGTATATTGCAGGAAAGAAGTTCAAAATGGCAAGGAAACCAGGCCTAAGTCATTTTAAACATAACGCCTATCTCTCAGGTCAACTTGCAAGTAAGTTTGTCCCCCTACCATTCATTTATTCTCTCAACTCTCCAATTATTACTTCTAAAGAAAATTATCTGTACTCATATCTACACTCATCTATACTCACCCTCTCCTCTAAAAGGAGGGTATATAAATTCCTGGGCCTGATTAGGGTATTGGATAATTACTCTGTGATTCTCCTAATGAGCAAGGTAGATAAGCCTCTTTCTCTTATGAATCTGCTTTAATAGTGAATTGATCTTTCAATAAAATTTAGGGAGAAAAAGGAAGTTTCCTCTCACCTCCACACTAACATAGGTATGTTCTTTATATTTTTTCCCTGATAAATTATGTTATTTAAGTGTATTTTAACTTGTATAAAAATCTATGATTGTGTTATGATTTAATGGGAAAAGTATTTCGTTAACACCTGTTACAAAGTTGAAAATTCTAACAAAAGAACATGCTACCTTATTTATCATAATAACATAGACTTGGAACATTTTATATTGTAAACATTGGCAAATAATGCTGACTTCAATTTCTATGCATTGAAAATGTATATAATTCCCAAGATTTTTCCTTGGGAAAATATACGTGAAAAAATGATTCCTTTTTATACATTTTAAATTAACATGGCTACATCCAAATATATTTAAAATTGTTGATCTTGATATCACATATACAAAAGGTGCCAAAAAATGTATACACTGTGTAGAAAAGGAAAAACAATATTAAAATTATAATACTCAATATATACCAATAATGTTTATCTTCTATATTGCATCTTATATCTCTTATAATTGCAAAAGTCAAATGTGACCTAAGTATTACAATTTAATACAGTTTTATTTTCTTTAAAATACATTTTTTAGCACTCTCTGTATAACACTATTTTAAAATAGATATTCTTAGAGGTATATAACATATATACATATCATGCCAGTTAGAAAATAAAGATAAAGGAAATTTTAAAAATACATGTAACGGAAAGGGGGGGAGAATAAATATATTTTATATATACTTACATATACATACTTATATATTAAAATTGTGTAAGAATTATTTTATAGTTAATGTATATTGAATGCATACTTTTAGATCAATGTATTCTATAATATTTTATTATAAATAAATATGGCACATGTATATGAATTTAATATAGAAATATTTCAATCATAGATTGTAAGTCATTTAATATAAGCATATATTATTTATTTATTTATTTATTTATTCTTTGTGATAGTCTTACTCTGTTGTCCCAGGCTACAGTGCCATGGTGTCAGCCTAACTCACAGCAACCTCAAACTCTTGCACTGTAACTATCCTCCTGCCTCAGCCTCTCAAGCAGCTGGGCCTATATACAGGCATTTGCCACAATATATGGCTGTTTTTTCTATTTTTAATAGAGGTAGGATCTTGGTTTTGCTCAGGCTTGTCTCAACCTTCTGAGCTCCAACAAACTTCCCAACTCGGCCTCCCAAGAGTGTTAGGATTACAGGCAGAAGCTATCTTGCCCAGCAACCGTATATTATTTTACAATCTATCACATATATTTTAAGCCTAACCATGTAATGAAATGCATGTAAACATTATGTACATTTCTAATGTGCTTCTAAGTGACTCACAATAAAAGGAATAGTGTGGGATCAGAAATGTTGAGGTGGAGGAAGAAACAGAGTTATTTCTTTCACTGACCATAGTTATTGTGTGAATTACTTATTGACTGGTCATGGCAATCTTTTTTTTTAATTCATATACACGATACACACAAGTGTGTGTTTATGTTAGATGTTGTACACATGGTTGAGGTTGTCAACAAGTTGTTGATAGGATGGTAACCCTCATGCGTTCTATAATGTAGCTTGGGGAAAAAAGATATATAAAACAAGCATTTAAAAAAATGCAAACAGTAGAGTGAAGATGGAAATGTGGGGTATTGTGATAGGATCCAAATGAGTTTCGTGGCATGCTCAAGTTATTATGAGTTCCCGACATAATTAAATTTCAATTACATATGAATTGCTTGAAGATTCTTACTTAGCAAATGATTCTGAAGTTGTAGACGAATCAAAGGACCCATTTTGCAGGGTCTCCCTGACTCAATCCACTGTTTTCAGTTCTGCGAATCTTCATTCTATCATTTTTCCAGAAACTTACAGGAATAGATATTTTCTAAAACAAAAATGACCATGTAATGGAACGTAAATTGAGTATCATCTAAACGTGGAGAACTTGCATGTCAGTAAGTATGCATGGATGTATACGTACATCATCTGAATTATTTTAATGCTTATGCAATATTATGAAAATGGGTGGATCTCACTTTTCAACCATGCTTTCATTTATGGGCATTTAACATTTATGACTCGTTCATTATTTTAAACATAGCTGCTATAGACTTTCTTTTAAAAAAATCTAGCACAAATACCCAAATTTTCTAGAATTAAATCTATTTTGTAATATTGCTAAATTATAATGTATCTACATTTTTAATTTTAATAAATATTATCAAATTGCCCTCCAAGTAGCCATATAATTTCATATCCATCTATCAGAATACAATAATCAATTTTCTATAGCTACATTAATGCTACAAATGAATCCACCCTACAAATTAATAAAAGGTGTAAGAAATGAGGTAAGGGCCCAAACAATGTATGGAGGAACAGATCTAGCTAAAAATAGTGATAATAATTAATGACTTTCCCCCAGCCTAATACTCTGGAGTCATAAAACTGGTGGCTATAAAGATTCTTGGCTTTCTCCATAGATCACATCACCTTTTGAAACCTAGGTATGATTTTGTTGTGGTTCTTTTTTTTTGGTTTTGGTTTTGATTCGGTTTGGTTTTGAGACAGAATCTCACTCTGTTGTCCTGGGTAGAGTGTGATGTGTCAGAGCTCACAGCAAGCTCTCAATCTCAGCCTCCTCTAAATCTCAGCCTCCTGAGTAGCAGGGACTGAAGGATGCTAGCCACAAAACCTGGCTAATTTTTTTTTTTTTTTTCCTATTTTTCAGTAAAAAAGCGTCTCATTCTTGCTCTGGGTGGTCTCAAAATTATGATCTCAAGCAATCCGCCAGCCTCAGGCTCCCAGAGTGCTACAATTACAGGTGTGAGCCATCGCACCTGGCTCCCAGTGAGTGATTTGTGAGATACCTTCCATGGCCTGCGTTCCAGTAGACAGGCTGGCCCACCTAGAATGGTAGCCCAGACCAACTCAACTGGGGTACATTGTCCTCCATTCCAGTGGACTGGCTGACCCACCAAGGCCAGTTCCCACCAAGAAATTTATGGTTCTGCCCTAACCCACCACTTAGCACACTTAACTGCCTAACCATTTGCCCACTGAATTATCTTTAACAAACGTGCTTTCCAAATTCTTGGAGAGGCAGATTTGAGAAAGTCCTCCCATCACTCCTCTGTGAAATTAAACTGTTTACCTGCTGTAAACCCTGCTATCTCAGCATATTGCTTCCTTCGGGGCATCAGGCAAATGAACCTAGTTGGGCACCAACAGAAACATCAAACTTCAAAAAACTGTTAATTTCTTAAAGCTCGTTGTCATCTAATTATATACATTTTAATCATTGGTTGAGGTATTTTAATATGTGAGTTTCCTCCTTTTCTGTATTCTGCATAATAAATATTAATCTGCATTGTCAATTTTTACTTAATTTATTAGAAATAATTTTTATGATGAAAAATGGCAGATAATTGGGAGTTTTTTTATTTAATGGTAAATATTACAGAACCTGGAAAAATTGTCCTAGACACAACAAAGGGCCTATAATCAGCAATAAGTTAGGGCATGATTTAAAATTTAACTAAAAAAGTGGAATTGGAATATTCCTGACTCAATGATAGGATAAATGCCTGAGGCAACAGATTTCCCAATTACCGTGAGTTGATTAATTCACATTACATGCCTGTATAGAAACATCACGTGTGCTCTATGAAAATGAACAACTATTATGCACCCATAATAATTAAAAAGACAGAATATAATTGTGATGGATGTGTTATTTAGTTCAATGTAAAAATTTCGCATTGTATATCAAATCAGTACACTGAACCCCATAAATGCATCAATGTATACAGTTATGATTTAATAAAAATAATTAATAAAAAAGAATTTAAAAGACAATGGGGGAAAGAAAAGACAAAACAGATACTAGAAGAGGGGGATGGCATGAACAGAGAAGCAAAAACAAGGAAAGATGTATCATTCCAGATGAACTGAAAGGACTTCAGACTGGAGCAAAGACGAGCAAATGTGAAAGAGGTCAAGGAAGAGGCCTAGGAGATACATGGAAAGAAGTCGGATCAGATGGAAAGCATGGGTCTTGATTGGTTCAACCCTAAGAGATCTCCTTTCACTGGAGGGTTTTAGTGCAGGTAGTTTATCTGGACAATGATTCCAGAAGACTCTCGTATCAGAGTAGGAGACAGGACAGGGTGGACCAGCAAGCTGAGAAAGTCTTCTCATCCTCCTGGACTACTGAAGTGTGACTTCCCCTTGTAAGTTCTCACTGAGGAACTATCCCGGAGAGGTGAGTTAGTCACATTCACAACAGCTAAAGAACAGGGAAGCTTGATGTTCCCCTCAACCCCTACCTGTCAGTGGTTGAAGGCTTCATCCTGGGGGGGTGAAATTAACTCTGTCCCTTTTGATGTGCCCTGCACATGGGCCCAGATATTTCAGCACCAGTGTGTGTGTTTCCAAGTATACGTAGTTATCAGCCGTGATGAGTGGTGGGAAAATACGAGGTTCTCCCATTGCTAATTAGGATTTTGAATCTTTATAAAATCCAGCTGCACTTGGAGAATGCACAAATCTGCAGTGCCTGGGAGGGTTATAAATGTCATGTGGGGTCTTCTCCTAAGATATCGTGTTACTATATAACACAGAAATTTCAATCTGATATATCATTGTTAAAATATTTTTGTTTTAATTAATAAACTGGGTAGGTAGGCACAGCTACTTTAATGCGAATTATACAGATTATTATACAGGTCTCTAACACATTAACAAGGATGAGGACAGTGAGAAAAGAGATAAAAGACAAAGAAAGAGAGATTATAGATTAATAGGGAAAAACTCTCTGACATTATTTTAATGCAGTGCTTGAATTACATTAATTAATTCAACTGAATACAAAATCAGTATTTTAGCAGAATGTTTCCTCTATGAGGATAAAAATAATTTTAAATCTACTTGTTTATAATGGGATAAAATTACCTAAATTCTAAAATAGAATTGACATATAATATATAAGTTGCTAGAAAAGTTTTTCTTAACTATATTGCTTATATATGAAGGCGGAGCAGCCTATTTTAAAAAGAACATAAGGGATATCCAATATAGTATTGGTCAAGCAGAACTTTACCTGCTTATAAAATGTTGATACAGAAAGGAAATGCTTTGATCCAATAATCCTATTTTGGCAGAAGAAAAGAAGCACTATTAAAGCAAAAGGCCCAAGGACATTTAAAGTTGAAAATAGGCTCACGTTAAGAAGAAATATCTTATCTATCTCTACGACTAATGTTTTTCCTAAAATTTGTAGCTATCATAGAGATATAATGTACAAGTTACTAGGCATACTTTATTTCTTCTAAATTATGAATGCAAAAGACTCTTTCATTGTATTTATTGAGCTACATTTAAATGCTTAATTTTTGACTTTTAAAGGTACAGCATAACAGGGGCAAGATTTCAAAAGGAGAATTTGTGAATGACATATTCTATTTCAATAAATTCCATAAAGTGTCCAGTATAGAGGATTCATCACCATATCCAACTTGCTCTCCGTAGTTTGTGTACAAGACAGAGATTATTCTAGGAAATATTTACAATCATGGGGGAGTTGGCTGGTTATGTGTGAGTTCGTTAATTTTTTTAAATCATAATGTGCTTCGTTAGGAAAAGTGAAACAAAACCAGCATGAAATAAACAGACGTTGCCTTTCCAGCTAGTAAGTCAATAGTACTTCAAACGCATCTGTATTCAAGCTCATACTCTGCTGCCTTTTACTCAGAGATGTAGATATTATGGGAAAGTAATAAGTTCCACAGATTTCTTCACATTTACATTTTGGGATGTAAACCATAATGCCTTCACTTTATGTGATACTGCGTTCACTACAAACCTAACTTGTAATATGTCAAAAGACTTCTGGGGAATGTCCTTGAACTTCTCTAAACAGGGCCCAATGGCATCCAAAATGCTCCTGTCCACATTAAAATGTAAATGAGCCCTCTGTAACTGCAAACCTAGATCATTTTACACAGGTGTTTAAATATAACAAGACTTTAAAATCGATCCTTCAGGGATATCTCATGTGCCATAGCTGCTGAGTTGCATCTAGGCAGAATGCGTTCTATATACGTGGTTTTATTGCTCTTGTGTAATCCTCACCAAACTCTCCAGAAAATGTCTGCTAAATCAAATAAAAGGACATCTTACCAAGGCCCAAATGAATATCTCCCCTCAAAAGAAACATGCATAATTTTTAGTAATGCTGATGTACTTGACAGTTGATGAATATTTATTTGACAATTATGATATTATTTACAAAGAAAGTCTTCTGCCTTAGAATAATTTAAAAATATATATATATTAACAAGTGGCATAATTTTTCTTGCTAATGGGGTGGACTTTCTCCTTTTGTTATCTTATTGTTATTTTATTTATCTTTGGTTCATATAATATGTGGTCAAATTGTATGAGCTTCATTGCCATTTGTCACTACCAAGGTGAATTAAATTATCTCCCGGCAATGTGGTTTCTAGCGCATATGCGTAATGCATCATGCATAAAGCACTTCCTAATCTCTCAAATAAGATCCTTCACAGGCACAATAAATGTAGTGTAGTCAGCCTCAAATAAGATCTCCTTTCCAATGAATATGAGAAAAATATCTTTTTCAAACTGGGTTACTTTATTATCAATGAGAATACACGAACTTTTATTTCTTTCCCCTCCATATAAAGCACAGAGAAAAGATAGAACAGACAATGCCAGGATAAAATAAGTAAGACTAATTACCTATATCACATTTAAAATGTTCATGCATTTGGGGTCTTGTTCTCTTACAAATGTCAAAAAAAAAAAAAAAAAAAAAAAAGAGTAGAAACTACTTTTGAGGTTTTTTTTTTTTTTTATGAGACAGCATTTCACTTAGATACCCTCAATAGAGTGCTGTAGTGTCACAACTCACGGCAACCTCAAACACCTGGACTTAAACCATTGTCTTGCTTCAGCCTCTTGAGTAGCTGGGACTACAGACACCCACCACAATGCCCAACTATTTGTTCGTTTGTGTGTTTGTTGGTCTGTTTTTAAGAGAGGCAGTCTCGCTCAGGCTCAGGCTGGCCTAGAACTAATGAGCTCAGGCAGTGCACCCGCCTCAGCCTTCCGAAGGTAACAGGCATGAGCCACATGCCTGACCTACTTTTGAGATTTAAACGCATCAATGTCCTTCTCTTAAAGTCCTTCTCCGTTAGCAACATCTTCATTAAATAGACCTAAAAATGAAAACAAACAAAAATGCTGTTTTTATTAAAACAGCCATCATGTATATTTATAGAATTAGGTCTTGTTACAATATTTTTAAAAAGTCATTAAAAAATGGATGCTCTTAAATGTATACTTCTAAAAAACAACCTGCTCACCCTTTCCCCCTTTCCCCTATTCTTAGGTTGGTGAGGAGGGAGGGGGGAGGGGGGAGGGGGGTGGATGGAGGGGTACTGGTGGGATTACACCTGCAGGGCATCTTACAAGGGTATATGTGAAACTTAGTAAATGTGGAATGTAAATGTCTTGGCACAGTAACTGGGAAAGTGCCAGGAAGGCTATGTGTGTTAACTATTGTGATGAAAATGTGTCAAATGGTCTGTCTGTGAAGCTAGTGTATGATGCCCCATGATCATATCAATGTACGCAGCTATGATTTAATTTAAAAAAAATAATAAATAAATAAATAAATAAATAAATAAATAAAAAACAACCTGAGGCTTAAAAAGCAGGAAATACCAATAAATCCTTAACCCCATGTCCTACCTATCTGTCATTTACCCAATTTACTACATTATCTATCCAGCCATCTATTTCCTTTGTTTTAGTAGTTTTCTGAAATTTGTTTTAATGAAAGAATAATTAAACTTATCATTTCTAAGTTTCTAGGATAATGAAATGTGTGCAGAAATAAAGGGATCAATACGACAGAGGTGGAAATATTTCAGGCTATTTTAACTTAATTGCCTCTATAATCATTCTTAGCCAATCCTTCTTTTAATGAAGTGTCAGGCTAATTTATTTTGATTTTATTTCTCAACAGAATTAAAATAAATAGACCCAGAATGTGAATGTGGAAGCAGTACACGGTGTGCAGGTCAACACTGAACCGGCTTGTCCTTCTTAGAATAAGGACACCTGTGTCTGTGGACCCCAGACGCAACCATAATTGCCATGAGGTTTACAGACTTTGAGACACAGATTTTTCTATCTCTTAGATATTTCTAAGGTTTTCCAAATATTCTTGAGAAATCACTTAAAAGAATCATTTGGGGCACAAGATAAACGTTATTCTGCTCTAAACATTAGTTTACCTACTTTCAAACTCTGGGAAATTGTCTGACTTAATGACTGAGTAGAGTCACCTATTTCCAGGGGCCAAAGACTGTGTTGAAGTCCAAGGCTGAAGTCTTGGCTTTTATTGTATGCAAATGTGCTGAATTTTCCACAGGCCAAGTCAATAAGGCTTCAGGCATTACTATAGTGAATGTATACACATACAGACAAACATTCACCTCTGCAGTATAACATGTACAAGTATAAATAAACCTTATCATTCCACATTTTATGTCAGGAAGGGGCCACTCATACTTGTTAATATTCTAATGATTGAGCCATATCTCAAGTGCTCTATGCAGGAGGCTTTCTCTAGCTACTGGGATTTCCAAGCCAAGTTGTGAATACGAAGGGAAAGTTCATGAAGAAAATTAAAAGTTCTACTCCAGTGAACGTATGAATGATAAGAAAGAAAAACAGCCTTCTTGCTGATCTATAGAAAGTTTTAATGGTCTAAATAGAAGATTTAAAGGGCCACAATACCCCCTTAAATCAACCTATGATCCCAAGCAAGACCATAACTTTCTTTAATTAAGAAGTGACAGAAGAAAAGTCTGAAGCTTGAAGAGGTTGGTTCTTGAGATCTAAGCCTTCTTCATAACATAAAATCCAAGTAAAGCGGCAAGTGCTGATCTAGAAGATGCAGCAAGTTTTCCAAAAAATTTAAAGTAACTGATGGAAGTGAATGCTTTAAACTATAGATTTTCTATGTAAACAACACAGCCATCTTCTGGGAGAAGATGCCATCTAGGACTTTCATAGCCAGAACATGCTTCACTTAAAAGTGAAGAAACTAATGCACGTGTGGCTATATTTTCACCTAGAAACCTCACAACTCTATTAGATAGACAGAAATCTTAAATGCTTCAGCCATTCAAGATATAAAGGTGCCCTAGAAAAGCAATCCAGGAGGGGAATCTCAAAAAGGCTGGTTCAATATCCATAAATGTATAAGCATAATTCAGCACATTAACAAATTAAAAAACAAAGACCATATGATTCTCTCAATCGATGCAGAAAAAGCTTTTGATAATATCCAGCATCCCTTCATGATCAGAACACTTAAGAAAATTGGTATAGAAGGGACATTTCTCAAACTAATAGAGGCCATCTACAGCAAACCCACAGCCAACATCATATTGAATGAGTTAAATCAGAATCATTTCCACTCAGATCAGGAACCAGACAAGGCTGCCATTGTCTCCACTGCTCTTTAACATTGTAATGGAAGTTTTCGTCACTGCAATTAGGCAAGAAAAGGCGATCAAGGGTATCCATATAGGGTCAGAAGAGATCAAACTTTCGCTCTTCGCAGATGATATGATTGTGTATCTGGAAAACACTAGAGATTCTACTACAAAACTCTTAGAAGTGATCAAGGAATACAGCAGCATCTCAGGTTACAAAATCAACATTCATAAATCTGTAGCCTTTATATATACCAACAATAGTCAAGTTAAAAAAACAGTTAAGGACTCTATTCCATTCACAGTAGTGCCAAAGAAGATGAAATATTTGGGAGTTTATCTAACAAAAGACGTGAAAGATGTCTATAAAGAGAATTGTGAAAGTCTAAGAAAAGAAATAGCTGAAAATGTTAACAAATGGAAAAACATACCAGGCTCATGGCTGGGAAGAATCAACATTTGTTAAAATGTCCATACTACCCAAAGAAATACACAATTTCCATGCAATCCCTATTAAAGCTCCACTGTCATACTTTAAAGATCTTGAAAAAATAATACTTCGTTTTATATGGAATCAGAAAAAACCTCGAATAGCCAAGACATTACTCAGAAAAAATAACAAAGCTGGAGGAATCATGCTACCAGA
>CAUYPK010139477.1:0-39149 GCA_963574355.1 Loris lydekkerianus
TAACACTATCATTGCCAAATGCCTGGTTAATTTTTCGGGCTGTTTCGGCAGCGCTTTGGTTCAATTTGAATTCGTAGAGAAAAATTGGCCGAAAATCGCTTAATGACATCATATAGTAATAGGCTGAAAAGAATTTAAAAAATTAAAAGTAGAAAAAAATGAGCAGCATCAATGTATAGAGTACAAAATTCTCCATCGATCAGTATATACCACGACACAGTAGAATAAAGATTTATTGAGATATGGAGCTACAAAAACACATGACATTAAAACGGACAAAACTTTTGAAACAACCTACTGGGAAAACCAGACTGAAGGTCATGGCCTTGACATGGTGAACCCACAATCATGAGTCCAAACTGGCTCGTGTGCTCATGAGGCTCCTAGTACCTAGCATATCTTTGTTTCATGTTCTAAGGCATGTTCCTTTCCATTTTAATTTCCTTTTTTTTTTTTTTTTTTTTTTTTTGACAGAATCTAACTCTGTTGCCCTAGCTAGAGGGCAGTGGTGTCATCATAGCTGACTGTAGCCTCAAATTCCTGGGCTCAAGTGATCCTCCTGACTCAGCCTCTTGAGTTCCTGGGACTACAGATGTGTACCCCTATGCCTAATTTTTTATCTTTCATATAGATAAAGCCTCACTGCATTGTTCAGGCTGGTCTTGAACTCCTTGCCTCAAGTGATTTTCCCTGTTTGAGCTCCCAAAGTTCAGGGATTATAGGCCTGAGCCACTATACCTGGCTGTTCCTTTAGTGAAAAAACATCCTGGGCACATTTTCAGGAAGATATAGGACTCAGGTGTCTGAAATACAACTTTTATTTCTCATGTACACCCACATCAAAGCCAGTTCTGTCATCCGTGGACCTCAGCTAAGGCTGATGACTTCAAAGTAGTCCCATGCCCCGTACATGCCTTTTCTCCCTCTTTCTGCCCATCTGATGTCCCAGTTAGGGGGGCTGCCTTAACACAGGTGCATATATTCTTTCTATTGTTGTGTAATTGCCCCTCATCTACTTTGGTAAATGAAAAATAGGAAAGAAGTAGGAGTAAACAGGAAATTTTCTAGTCGTGCAGAAAACTTAAGGGATGGACCACCTTGGCAATGCGGAATCTATGCACCTGTGCTGCTTATCATTACTAAATTCAAAAATAGGCTTGCCAGAATGAAGGAACAGCCTGGAGATGCTTTTTACAATACCCGACTAGCATGATAGATGACTGTCGTTAAAATCTTAAATAAGTGATTCATATACATTTTGGAATATCAATACCAAGAGTACCCTTCTGCTCCCCTTGTCCTTGCTGTTAGATTCACTTCTGCAGTTCACCATAAGGGTGATTCTTTCAGCCAGGCTTCCCATCAAAATTTAAAGGTTACATTAATCTCAGGCCTGGTGATCCTTTTATTTTTTTATCACAGTTCACCTGCATTCATCCCTCCCATCGCCCCTGACTCAGCCTTGTCACTAATGTTGTTGAGTGTTTTTAAGTGAATAATCTCTTAATTTTCACAACACCTCTGTATCTTGGGTACTATCAGCCTTCAATACATAAAGAGACTTGCCCAAGGTCACACAAGTTGGTAGAGCAGGGACTTTAACTTTCTGTGAATGGTGACAGAGCCCCTGTACATCTTGGCACTCTGCTGCTGTGATGAGAAGTCCTGGGTGATGAATATTAGGAGTGCTTAACCCTGACTGGACCCGCAGGGATTTGAAAAGAACTTTGAAGAAAGTGAAATATCAAGAGAGATCCGTGGGTGCATAGGAATTAACCAAATGAGGGTGGAGAAGAGCTAGGCTTGCTCAGGGTGGCCTGGAGCTCAGTGTATGGGGGTGGGGTGGAGGGGGAGGGCCTGACCCTGGCACAGTCTGCTGAGATGGCCAACAGGAGAACAGAGAGAAGGTCACACCACAAACAAAGCACCCCTGTCCACCAGGGGGAACAGAAGGGTACACTGACAGTGTGCACAAAGGTGTGAGGGTCAGAAGCTGGAAAAGCTTTAGGATCTACTCCCATGCTGTTATTTTTGCCTCACCCTTGCTGCCTTTTTACTTCCTCTTAGTTTCATACAGTGAGAGAAAAACAAACCAGGTTAAAAATCATAGAGTTATGGGCAAAATCTGGAACTAACAAGTAACTGTCAGTTTGATGTTTCCTAGATCTGAACCAGAATTTGCTGTACTTGCCTGTCTTTCTCCCTGCCCCCCCCCCACGAGTTCTATTGAAGTATAATTGACAGACAAAATTGCATTTATTTATGGTGTGCAATGTGATGTTCTGATATGTGTGTGTGGTGTAAAATGATTACCATACTAATGAACATATCCATTAACTCAGAGTTGCGTGTGTGTGGTGGGGACATTAAGACCTGTCTTAGCAGTGTTTGAGTACACACTACCTTACTGGACCCCAGCCTCCTCGAAACACTCTCTGACTTGCCTTCCAGGACCCCATCTGTTCTGGCTTTTTTCCTCTACATCCCTGATATAGGTCTCCTTTCTTGGTAGGTCTCCTTGCTCACTCTTCCTCTTTGCCCAACCACTTGCCACCTGAGCTGTCACATGGCTCCGAGGCCTGCCTTCTTCTCATGCAATCTGCCTTCTCCTGACAACAGTATCACTGTGTCCTGCAGCATCAGTTGCCTTCTGTATTCTGATGCCATCCACGTTATCGTCTGGAGTCCTGACCTTTCCTCTGGGCTCCAGGCTCATATATTCAATTAAACATCTCCATTTGCATATCTCCTGGGCACCTCAAACCCAGCACTTCCAGCACTAAACACACGCCATCCTCACCTTGACCCCTCCTCTGGCGCTCCTTGTCTCTGTAGTGGTGCCATCACTCACTATCCTAAGTCAGAAATCTGGGAGTGATTCTTGACTCTTTTCTTTCTTGAATGGGTTTTTGTGGACACATGTCACATTCGTGGCTTCCCAGCTTTTTTTAAAGCAATTCACATGTAATAATTCCCACAGCACCCGGTCAGAAAGCAGAAGTCAAATTCTCAGTTTCTCTTGCAGCCAAGAGGGACACAGGTGACCTAGAATTGCCCTTCTAAGTGCTTCCGAGGGTGGCATGATTTGAGAGCTGTCCACATGAGAACCTGGCCCTACATGGAGCCTCCATCTTGCTGATAGGGCTGGCTTCAGATGTGTCTATGTTTGGGGCAAAGGCAGCACTTGCAAAGTAGAATTTCTGACTAGTGGCATCCGTACTATGGATTTAGTGATTGCAAGCTCGTCAGGTCTTAAAATCCTGTGTTTAGTGGCAGAAGCAGAGAACTTAGAACAGTTTTGCTGCCTAGTTTGGGGGTGTGCATATTATGGGTGGCAAGGAGGGGATGTGGAAAACCTGGTAGGGTTTTTTGTGTGTGAGTTCTAAACACAAACTTTTTTCCTTCAGCCTTTCTACTGCTTTCCAAGGGACTAATACTTTTTAAATAAAGCTTCTTTCTCCTTCAACAAGCCATAGTAGATTCTGCTGTTTTCAGGAAGAATCTAGTGCAATTCAAGACTGTTGCTTCCTCTAGTGGAAAGTCTGGCTGTGCTTTGAGCCATGTCAGAAGCAGGGAAAGACGTGGTAGCTGAGAGATGAGTGGGGGTTGGCAAGGACAGCCCTGCCTCTTCAGGGTTGATTTGTTCCATTTGTACTCCTAAAACAGGGTTACTGTATATTCAGTATGTGAATTGTATCCAAATATTCCAAAAAGGCAGGGCAGAGTGATGGAAAGAGAATGGGCATTTTAGCAGAAAATAATTGGGTTTAAATTCTGACTCCAGCCCTCTTTAGCAAGGTATCCCTGCGCAAGGGACTCACCCTTTCTGAATCCCAATTCCAGTTTATGGGGTGTAGTTAATACATTTGCCACACACCTGAGTTATCGTGCGATTGCATGAGGTACTCCGTGAAAGGATCTTGTGCATAGTGGCTGAGTGACGAAGGTGAGCTTTCTGCCCCGGAGCCAGCCAGGACCTCTAGAAATGGATCAAGTCCTGACCAGGTGGAAATGACCCACATGGACAATTCTCCTCCATTGTCCTAGGATTCTACTTTTTTCATCATCACTTATTAAAACTTGGATTCTTTGTAGGAGGATCAGCTCAAGTGTCATTTTCTTCTCCTAATGGATCTTTCCCAAATTCACGTAGCTGGAAGTAATTAGATTTTTCTGGAATATTATTAAATTTTAATGTAATTCATATTTGGATTAATGTTATAAAATATAGATCCTTAAGATGATAGAGGAGGAAAATACTCAAATGAGCAGCTAGTAGAGCTCTTTATGCTTTCAACCTAATATTTGTTGTCATTAAATTAACATATTAATATAGATTCAATTTCAAACAGTATTACAAGGAGGCAAGGATGATAGTAGAGACTAGTTGCCTGCCCCATCTTGTCCCACTCCCAAACCCCACTCACCAGAGGCAAATACTTTTATCATTTTCTAACAATATGTTACAGTCTCCAGTTCTTGTTTTAGTTGCCCCAGTATCTATAGATTTTCTTCAGTAGATGAAAATTTAGTTTCTTACTTGTCACTTTTCTTACATTGTGAGTGCCCCACAGCTCACAAATACATGTGATTCCCTCTTCACATTTTCCGAGCACAGATTTTTCATAATTTTTGGCATTTTACATTACCATAACTATGCAAATAAAACTCACCATTAAGCCATGTCCTATGTTTACATTTCCTTCCTTATGCATCCTTAAACTTCTTCTGAAGTCAATGATACTTCTTTAATAGTTTGTTCAATGCTTATGTGCTTATCACTAATTCTTTCAAAACTACCAAAATAGTGAAATTTCTCTCAAAACAAATTCAGATAATTTCTCAGTAACCACCACCAACCCTGTAATTCTCTCCCCCACCCCATCCCCCATACACACACACACAGGCTTTTTCCTCTAGAACTATTCTTTGCTAAGTTTTCGTTCTGCTTCAATTTGGACACGTTGCACTCTGGCCCTTTACAAATCAGGGTTCAAACTTCTCTCACCACTGTCATCCTGCAATGTTGTGAATGGAATGATTTTGTCTCCCCAAAACTTACATGCTGGAATGCTAAGGCCTTATGTGATGATAGGAGGTGAGGCATCTGGAAAGCGATCAGACAATAAGGGTGTAGTTTTCATGAATGAAATTAGTACCCTTATGAAATGGACCCTGGTGAGTTCTCTCCTCCCTCCTGCTGTGTGAGGACATAGCAAAAGGACAGCCGTCTCTGTACTGGGAAGCAAGCCCTCAGCAGACACTGAGTCTGCTGGATCCTTGATCTATGAGAAAAAAAAAAAAAAATTGTTTATACATTTTTGTTTATAAGGCACCCAGTCTATGGTGTTTTTGTTACAGAAGCCCAAACTGACTAGGACATGGGGATTGCTGAATAGTTTCATTCCTTCTTTACATTTACAAGTCATTAGTTATTGTCTGGTGGATGGCATTAGGCTGAACTTTGTTTTCCTTCAAATACTAAAGGGTATTTTCCTCTCATTCTGTTTTCTAGGGCTGTTGTCAAGAATGCCAGTGCCATTCTATTCCTGATCTTTAGATGTGATCTGTTCTTTCTCAGGGAAATTTTAGGATCTTCTTTCTCTTCCTGTTTTGGTATTTTAAAATGATGTGCCTGGCTGGTCATGGTGGCGCACACCTGTAATCCTAGCACTCTGAGAGCCCAAGGTAGGTGAATTACTTGAGCTCAATAATTCAAGACCAGCCTGACCAAGAGTGAGATCCCCATCTCTATGAAAAATAAAAAAACAAGCCAGGCCCTGTGGCAGGTGCCTGCAGTTCCTGCTACTCAGGACTACAGTTACTTTGGGACAACAAAAGAATTGTTCAAGCCCAAGAGTTTGAGGCTGCTGTGAGCTATGCCAAGAGTTTGAGGCTGCCGTGAGCTGTGACACCATGGCATTCAACCAAGGGTGACACAGAGACACTGTCTCAAAAAAAAAAAAAAAAAAAAAGTGCCTGAAAAAGAATAAATATCTAAAATTAATCATCTAAGCTTCTGTGTAAGAAAACTAGAAAAAGAAGAGCAAATAAAATCCAAAGTAGGTAGAAGAAAATCATGAAAATTAGAGCAGAAATTAATAACATTGACAAAATTGAAAAATCAAACAATTCTGGCAAATTAAAAATTAACAAATTAACAAGTGGGGCCAGGGCCATTCAACTTCCTCCCCAGCTTCCTGGGAGGTGCATTTCATGTCCCCAGGGACTTTGCTGGGAAGGGATCTTAAGCATCTAGATCTCATGGCAAAGGCTGCAATAGTGTTAAAGAAAGTACAGCTCTGGAAGAATTGGTTACTTTTCAAATTAATTAAATTGTTCTCTAAAACTGTTTATCTCTTTTGGATGAAGTCTTATGCTGGAGACTTTAGCTGCACTCTGGATGTGTTACCAAAGTTAGGATTACCCATGGATGCTCTTTCTGGACAGAGTAGTGGTCTGACTCTGAAATCAATACTCAAGAACCTGAGAAGGCTCTGGATTCTGATTTCTGCCATACCAGTATTGTGAATCAAATTATTCTGCAGTCAGAGGGACTCTGTGAAGCATTCTCCAAATTGAATATGACGAGTGAGATCCTACATATTATCATGTCTCTTGACAAGCTTGGTTTCAGTATATCTACTGTTGGAAATGCAGGAAGCTCTTACCTTGACTATTTCAAAAATTCTGCTTTGATGGAAGTATTTCATTACAACCAGGCTCATGTCAATAGATACTAGATTTCCTTACTGAGACCCTTTATGAAGACATTATTCCTACCTTGTACGGTATCTATTTAGAGAGATAACTGAAGATTCCTCTTATTACAGGTTTTGATTGGAAATGAAAATAGATAAATATACTTTGCAGCACGATGCTGCTTCCATGATGAAGTCCCTAGATCTGAGTTGAGTGTGACAACTCACTGTGATATTCATGTGTGCATTCATGATAGCTTCCATTCTCGTGAGGGCAGGACTCTTCGTACTCTTTTACCGGATTTTCAATAGAGACAAACCATGGAGAAGATAACAGCAAGGTCCATGTCCTCCAATAGTTGCTATGTATTTTTTGAAGAAATGTTTTCATGTGGCAATAAATTATCTGACTATTGACTGTCCTGTGGTTTTGTCTTTTGAATTCATGGTAATCATTGTGAGCCAAGATAAATACATTTTATGTACTCTTTTATTAAGTAAAACATTTCAAAAGTCTAAAGATTTAAAGTTTGATGAAGACATATCTGAAATGTTCTTTTATGTATGTACTGTTAGAAAAAGCAAAGACATGGGCATTGCTTGTTATCCTTAATTCCAGAGACTACATCTTAAAGCAGCAGTTAGAAAAATGTGCTCAGACCAACAGCAGCAGAATCACCTGGGAACTCATTGGAAATTCTGGGAATAAGGCCAGCAATCTGTATTTTCATAAGCTTTCCTCAGAAAATTCTGATGTATACTAAAGTTGGGGAACCACTGTTTTTTAATGAATACCATTTTAAAAAGATACAGCATTTAATTGTATCAAGGTGATTGCTTGGCAGAAGTTCTAGAATGAGACATCACCAAATGAGTCTGAACAATTCTTTTCATGATTTTCTTTAAGTATACCTTTTGAAGAAATATATAAATGGGATATAAAACAGTCTCAGAGTTACAGATTTTCTCCTTGTCAAAACTGTTCAATGCAGTAATTACTGCAGTAACTATTAGTTGCTTTCCATTTGCCTATAAGAATTTCAAGGCATAGAACCCAGTTATTAAGTGTTTTTATACATCCCCAAGTAGTTTTCACTAAAATAATTTTGTGGCATGTAAATATTTTTGTATTCAATAGAGGAAATGAGTGAAACCAAAAGCTGGTTCTTTGAAAAGATCAATAAAATTGAACCACCCTTGAATGCCTGATGTTACTCAGAACATCAGTTAATGTAACCTCTCACATCAACAGACTAAAGAAGATCACATAAATACAGTTGATACAGAAAAGCCATTTGACAAAATCTAACAGTCATTCATGGTAACTCTTAGCAAACTAGGAATAGAGGAAAACTTTCTTGACTCGGCAATGAATGTCTACAAAAAGCCTACAGCTGACATCATACTTAATGATGAAAAACTCAAACCTTGCTCACTAAGATCAGGAACAAGGCAAGGAAGTCTCATCCCTTCTTTTTAACATGGTGCTGGAAGTCCTAGCTAATGCAACAAGATGAGAAAAGGTAATAAAATATACAGAGATTGAAAAGGAAGAAATAACAATGTCTTTCTGCACAGATAACGTGATCATCTATATAGAATATATGAAAAAAAATCAACAAAAAGCTCCTGGATGTAATAAGTGATTACAGCAAGGTTGAAAGATTCAAGATTAATATGCAAAAGTCAATTGCTTTCTTAAAACTAACAACAAACTAGTTAAACTTGACATGAAAAACATAATATTATTTATATTAGCATCCCCCCAAATAAAGTACTCAGGTATAAATCTAACAAAGTATGTCTAATATTTATATGAGAAAGAGAATAAAGCTCTGATGAAAGAAGTTAAAAAACCAAGAGATATTCCATGTTTATGGATAGGAAGACTCAGTATTATTAAGATGTCATTTTGTTCCAACTTGATATATGCATTCAGTGTAATCAAATTCCCAACAAGTTATTATGCAGATATTTACAAATTTGTTCTAAATTTTATATGACGAAGCCAAAGACCCAGAGTAGCCGATACAATTGAAGGAAAAGATGGATACTACCCAAATTCAGGACTTAGTATAAAGCAACACTAACCAAGACAGTGTGATATTGGCAGAAGAATATATAAGCAAATCAGTGGGACAGAACAGAGAGACCAGAAGTAGATCCACATAAATACAGTCAAATGATCTTCGACAAAGGAATAAAGGCAAGACAGTGGAGAAAAGATACTTTTATCAACAAATAGTGATGAACAACTGAACATCCACATACAAAAGAATGAATTTAGACACAGACTTTCTATACTTTACACAAATTAAATCTTAATAGATCACAGATCTAGATGAAAAACTATAAAGCTCTTGGAAAATATTAATAATGTAGGTGGGAACCTAGATGACCTTGGATATGGTGATGACTTTTTAGTTACAACACCAAAGATGTGATCTATGAAATAAAGAATTGATAAACTGTACTCATTCAAATGAAAAAAACCAACAAACTCTGCTTTATCAAAGATACTGTCAAGAAAATAAATAGACAAGCCACAGATGAGAAGAAAATATTTGCAAAACAGATCTGATAAAATACTAGTATCTAAAATATACACAGAACTCTTAAAATTCAACAATAAGAAAACCAAGAACCTTCTTAAAAATGGGCCAAATAGCTTAATAGATACCTCACCAAAAACATATATACAAATGACAAATAAATATATATAAGTAATGCTTCTTATCATATATCACCACAGAAATGCCAATTTTTTAAATGAGATATCTCTTCACGTGTAGCTGGTCAGAATCCAGAACACTGACATCAACACATTCTGGCAAAGATGTGGAGCAGCCGGTGCTGTTGTTTATTGCTGGTGGGGATGCAAAATGTTACAGCCTTCAGGAGATTTTGGTGGTTTCTGAAAAAGCTATAAGTAACGGTGCTGTACTCTACAGCAATTGCACGCCTTGGTATCTACCTAAAGAATGTGAAAACGTAACGTCCTCACAAAAACTTGCACATGGATGTTTACAGCAGCTTTATTTGCAATTGCCAAAACTTGGGAGTAATAAGAATGTTCTTCAGTAGGTGAATGGTTAAACTGTGGTAAATTCAGGCAATGAATATTTATTCAGTACTAAAAAGAAATGAGCTATGGCGCCATGAAAAATCATGGAAGACCCTTAAATACACAGGGTGGCCATAAAGTTTGTGTGGAAATTGCATGGTTATCAAAACACACAAAGGAACATTATTTGGAGGGTTTTCTGTGTGTGCAAATTGCACACGAACTTTATGGCCACCCTGTGTGTGTCTACATACATGCACACACACACGTCAGTATACATTTGTACACACCCATAAAATGTACAACACGAACACTGAACCCTAACATAAGCTTTGAACTCTGGCTGATAATGAGATGTTAGTGTAGGTTCATCGGTTGTAAAAAATATTCCATTCCAGGAGAATGTTAAGACAGAGAAGCTCAGTACTTGAGCTCAGTTTTGCTCTGAACCTTAAGTTGCTTTAAAAACTGAAGTTTATTAAAAGATAAAACCTAAGAAACCCCCACATAGTGTTCCTTGGTGCGTGTTGCCCCCTCATTCATCAAGTACTATTTTTTGATAACTTTCCTTTCTTTCTTTTCTTCGTTGGCTCTTACTCGAACACTGATTAGCTGGTTATTCTTCATCCTGGCCTAAACCTTTATATTTTGTATCTTTTGCTCCTATTTTCATCTCATTGTTTGCTAGGCATTCTTTTTGAAAGAGCTCTTTGGCTTTACCCTGTACCACTCTTATTAACTTAATTTTTTTCTGCTATCACATCGAGCAACTATATCTCTAAAATCCCTTCTGTTAATCTGTTTGTTTTCACATTTATCAGCCCTGTTTTGTGTTTAATTGATGCATATCTCTTTGATGCCCATAAAGACATGTTTTCTTCTACCCTCTGCTTTATCTGTATTTCTTCTAATTCCTTTTTCTGTTTTGTTTTTCTGACTTTTAAGGTAGAAGCTTTTCTGAATGTGATTTATACCTGACTACTCCTATTTAAGAAAGCAAAGAGCATACATGCGCACAGCTGATTTGGATTCATTGTGTGTGGATCCGGTGTTTTTATAGGTTAGTTACATTCAAGGATCAACAGGAAAGGACCTGAACCTTTTTACCAGGGAAACCAAAATGTCAGTAGCTATCAGATTTCTTCCCCTCTTGACCACTTGACATGGTAAATGCTCTAGTTTTCTGCTGTTAACATAACCTGGCTGCCAGTACTCTCATGATTCAGGGGAAAGGAGCTTTGGGATGTCACTTTTCTCCATGCAGGTGTGAGTTAAACCATGTTTTCTAGCATGTTGTCTATCTTTTATACTTTTGCGCCCTATGTCCCCCCTGTTGGGTAACTCTCTGATTAAATCATGTGGGAACATAAAGAAGGTAAGTGAGTACTCATCTTGCTGCCCGGGGCCCAGAAGTGGATGTGTCCCCCATTCAGGGAATGTGATCCTTCCCAGCTTTGCCACTGGTGCTCCTTTCATGCAAGCAGGAGCCTCAAATCAACGAGCTCCTCTGGGCCTGTGTAGTGGGAACATAATTAGTTCTTGTTGAACTCATGCATAAGTCGGTTACCCTGCTTGTATCCACTTTTCATTTTTCAATATGTGTTAATTCTTGTATTTTGTTGTTGCCTCCTCGGTGCTGGTACTCTTTAGCCTGTGTGTTTCACTCATTCATTTGACAGGTGCCCAGTGCTGCATCAGGTGAAGTGGATACAGGGAGAAGATGGAAATCCCTGCTCTCGTGGGGTTTACACTTCAGGAGCAGGAGTAGAAGAAAAACAAAAAAGTAAACTGTGCAGTGTGTCAGCTGGTGGTCTGTGCCAAGACCCTGTAGGACAGATAGAGAATGTGCTGGTCAGAGAAGCCTCCCTGTAGGAGCTGTCTGTACTGACACAGGCAGAAGTGGAGAGCGTGCCTCGGAGCAGGTGAAGGAGGCCCCACAGCCCATGGCTGAGCTCCTGAGTGTGTTCTGAGCTTCTCTGCTCCCAGGGCATCTGGAGTTCACTTTAATTGTGACACTTACCATCACGTGGTGCTGTAACTATTAGATTACGTGTTTACTTCCACGTCTTGGCAGAGCCACTCAACATCTGGAGCTTTGTCTTATTGACTTGTATATTCCCAGAATCTAATACATCACATTAGGTGTTCAGCTCGTAATTGTTGATTCAAATAATGACAGATGAGATGCTCAAGTAAGGCTGGAAGGAGGCCCCCAAGCTCTGAAGTTGGGGTCGGGGTCTGTCTGTGTATCTGCTTTCAGATCCCCTTTCAGATGGGTGTGCCTGTTAACAACAGAAGAAGGTCATCCTCCAGATCCTTCAGGCACAAAGCATATCAGAAAGTCATCTGCTGTCATGTTGTACACTGAGTCACTTCCGTCTTTAATTCAGTGTGACTATATGGAGTGAATCACCAGAACAAGGTCATCCCCCAGGCCCCTTAGTCACAAAGTATCTCAATAAGTCATCTGCTATCATTTTCTTGTTTACAGCTTCCTGGTCACTTCCTTCTTTAAATCAGTGTGACTATGTGGCATGAATCACATACAAGTTTCTACACGACTTTTCTCCCACGGGAGAAACAAAACTGTGAGAGGGAAACAACACAAGCTCCGGTTGTTATTTCTACTGGCCTCGGGGCCTGAGGCCAAAGGGAGTTGTTTCTTGGAAGTCTGTAAGAGGCTTTCCAGATGTGCCAGAGCCTATGTAGCTTTCCATGTCAGTTGGGTATTTGGACATGCCCCACCTTGCCCCACCCCATCTCAAGCATCCCTGCTGTTTAAGCTCCCTGGGGAGAAGGCAGCAGGCACATGTTTGCTGATCACTCCGTGATGGATCTGAGCCCCATGGAGGGGCTGGGTTAGAGAGGAGACAGGGAACGTGGTTTCTCCACAGAAAAACAAGACAGATGAAAGACGAGGTGTGCCCTTCACTCCTCTGAGGACTTAAAACTGAGCAAATGCACATCAGCTCTGCAAAGATGGGTTTCCGTCTCTTCTATTCACTTTGGCCATGTCCCCTGGGTCTCTGAGCTGGTGTTGTTCCTCTAAAGCGTCATTGCCATGTGGATTTCCCTACCAGCCTATTTTTAAGACTGACCTTTGTGCCACATTTCCGAGGCAGGGTCCCCCCAGTTACCTTCCAAGACCGTGACCCAGTTTACTTAATGTAAGCCCCGCATAGCGTTTGGGAAGATAGTAACAGAGAATGCCTCTCCCCACACAGTAAAGGGTCTCATTTCCTAGCCCCAGGCCCACCCATGACACCCCTGGTCTAGCCCCCAGGGGTCCTCTGGTGTAATTTCGAGATCACATTGTTTCTTCATCTTACCTTGTCCTCATCCTCATCATGGTGCTCTCATCCCTCGGGAAAGTCACGCCCTCAAACCTGGCATGTCTGCCTTCCTTGTAAGGTTTGTAATTTATCTTTGATAAAACATTTTTTAAAAGATATACAGTGACTTTCTCATCTCAATCTGAAATCTGGGTCCCCTCCTCCCAACCCAGGTAAAACTGTTGTTTGTCACAAAATATCGCTGCTAGATATTTGCTTCTATCACTCTGTATACTGACAGCTAACTTGGACTGAATGATAACACTTCACAGTTACTCTAAGTTCTAAACTTGCATAGGATCATCTCATTCTAACAGGAACCCTTTAATGTGGATGGTAACATTTTCCCCATTTTCAGTTGAGGATACGGGTGCTTTCAAAGGTTGTAATTTACCGGATGTCACACAGCTAGTAAATAGCAGAGTCAGGATTTGAGTCTGTGTCTGTCTGGCAATAGAGCTGTCAGCCGTAGGCAGCAAGTTAACACAATTTGAATTCCTTGAGGAATTCAGAAATTCTGGGGTGAGGAAGGCCGCCACCATTCCTACATAGCGGATGGCACACAGGAGAGAGGCTGGCTGTGCTTCCTTTATTCACAGGGAGTGTCCCACGGAGAAATTAAGGCTTCACTTGCTGAGGCAATTTTCCTTTTGTTCTTCCGTGTCACTGATTTTTTCCTCTCCTGGATAATTCTCATTTGCATAAAATGGTCTGTAATCTTTCCTATGTTAGAAAAGCAAGCAAACAAAAAGAGCTCTCAGCCCCATATCTGCTTTCAGCTCCCATCACATTTCTGGGGCCTTACACAGCAAAAAGGTTGGTCTTACTTGATCCTCCCTTTTCTGTCCACACACTCCAGTTAAACTTTCCTCTACAATGTCCTCCACCAAAACTGCTATCGTCACTGTCACCAGCAACTCCACAAGGCTCATCCTATGCCATTTCTGCAGTTCTCAGCCTACCTAGTACATTAAAAATGTGGCACAGCTGATACATTAATCTCCTTAAGAATTACCTTCCCCCAGCTTCTAGAACTCTGCTCTTCCTGGTTTTCTTCCTAACTGACCAGAACTCCCTTTTCCACTTCTCCACCGTTACCTCTGCTATTTCCATCCTCTGTTGGTTCATTTCATCTAAGATTGACCCTTCTTGTGGGTGCCTTCATTGGGGAGCTTTGCTAGATTGATCATTCCTTTATTCTGTTTTACTTCAGGGCTTCCTCTTTTTGCTCCGAGGATTTCTCCTGACATTGTTTTACTCTAAAAATGGAGATGGGAATCATTATTTCTGCAACTTGCTGACCCCTCCCCCCATGCTAAACGTCTAATTTGGGGAATCCTTACCTCACATTTCTGAAATCTATAATTTACGTGGATTTACTCGGTCTAAGGGTGAAATGAATTAGGACTTAAGGAGAGGAAATAATTTATAGGTGATGGTGAAGTGAGGCATGAGGTGAGCAAGTCCTTTCTTTTTAAGTATCAGATTTGGAGTTTGAGAAGTTTTGTCTAAGAGAAGAAACTCCTGTGCACCCAAATAAATGTTCCTATATTCAAGAAATGTTTAAGGTATCTTCTTATGAGTTTCAGGGGGGAAAATATAAAGAATTGCTAATATTCAAGAAAGTTAGTGTAGGAAATAAATGCTTACTGTCTTGGCCTCTCCCTTTTCCTGCTAATAACAAATGATTGGCTGTTCTGAAGGGTTATAATGTCAAAAATTAGTGAAATACATTCACCTTGGAATTCTTGTTTGGTGATCACCAGCTGGCAAATCAAAGATGTGATTTCTTTAGGAACAGATATCTATGTCTTGCAGAGAGCTTAGAATATGGCAAGTTATTGCTAGTTAGCTTTATGCTGGTAATTTAAGTGTTGTGTGATTGCATAATTGCAAAATATGAGGGCTGTCCAGAAAGTGTCCAGACGTTGCTAATATAATTTTTCCTAGTACATGGGTGGGTGCTTTTACAGACAGCCCTCACATATTGAGATAGTTAAAATAAAAATACTTTAAAATTAAAGATGGTAAAAAATAATAACTTATAGCAGTAACTCCTTGAGATAAACTCCACGAGTGATCTGGTGTCAGCTTACTTCGGAAGTTCACAAAAAGTCACTTACTTTGAGTTTCCCTGCAGCACACCATGTTTTGCTTCTTCCTAGAACCTAGGTTAGTTGATGCAATGGGAGAAAAGGATGCTGGATCACTTCCTCTGGGGATAGAAGTTTCTATGTTCCTTACCTTGAATACATATTGACAGAAAGCCCTTGAATTTTAACATGTCTTCTCAACCTGTCTCTCTTTTGAAATTATTTTTAAGTAGACGTGTGAGTTGTGCATAATGATTTGTTCTTGGTTTCATCTCTGGTCTTCAGGCTTAGAAATCCCTGTTGGACAATAATATACAGTGAGGAGATTTATTTTTTCCAGGTTAAGCAACTCTGGCCCTTAATTAATCAAAGGAAATGGATTTGATAGAGCTGAGAAAGTTGAGATGCCTAGGGCTAGCAGCCTAGAGAGTTGATTCAATGAATATTTACTGAACAAATGTTTATTGAATACCTGTTGTGTTCCAGATACTATTCTAGGAGGTAGGAGGGCAGCAATGAACAACGACGTCCTTGCCCACAGGCATTTCCATTCCAGTTGAGACTACTAAAAAATAAATAAGCAGCAATAGTGTATATACTTTAATGCTATGTAGATAAATGCCAGGAAGAAAAGAAGACGATGTACGGTAATAAAGAGGAATGGATTACCGGCTATTTTACAAAATGCGCCCAGCGAAGATTGAGCTGAAAAGGGGACAACTGTGCATAAGTCAATAGGTTGGGGCCCAAGCTGTACAGATATTCAGGGCAAAGAGAGAGAAATGATTTAAGAAAAGCAAATGATAGGCGTTGATATTGGAATTTTAAGAGTTTTAGATATTTGGGGAGTAGGTACCTTCCCAATCATAGTCAAATATCAGTCTTTAAAACAAAAACAAAAACCCAACATACAATCATCCCACACTCTGAAGAAAGAACAGAGGACCTGGATTCAGAACACCTGAGTTCAGGCCTCTGCCTTGCCTTTTACTAGCTCTGTGCCCTCAGGTAAGTTATCCACATCTAATACCTCATTCAACCTGTAATCACTGGGAGATTATAATAAATAGTATGGCATGGAAACTAGTGTGTCAGGCACACCATGCTGGGTCCTTACACCTGGAGGCAGGTCTAATAGCGAATAATGATCAGTAGTGAATAACGATCTTCACTATTCAGAGGTAATTATGTGCTCCTGATCAATTAATTTCCCTTCCACCTCCAAGACACCCTGTGTAAGCACTTTGGAAAGTATAAGATGTTATCCGGTGCTCAGCTATGACACAGGGTACTGTTGCTGAACTATGGAGTTCATCTGCCTGTCACGCAAGCCCATCAACAGAGAAGGAGATGAGAGATCAACAACTTCACTTTATTTACAGAACGCCAGTAATTCCAGAGAACAGTGAGGATATATCCTCAAAGAGGATGCCCACAGGCATTTCCATTCCAGTTGAGACTACTGTTTCCCTTTGCCAGCTGTATACTTTCACAAAAGGGGCTAACACTGGCAATGTTATCAATCACCGCAACATACATTAGGCAGATCTCCTTCCCCCATAGGTTTCAAGCTTATGAAACATCTTTCTGTTTTCAAAAGTGGCTATATCCTCAAATCATTTCTACTCTGGACTAAATTCATAGAGTCAACACTTTACACTCTTCCTTGTGCCCATAGTACCTGGGTCCTTGCCTAGCACCTTGGGCCCTGGTGTATCTGGTCTTCTAACTTTATCTAAGGTCTTGTAAGAGAATAAACAAGTCCAGGTGGCAGCACATGGGCCCATCCAGCCCTGCCAAGGCCTGTCCAGCAGTGCCCTGTATTTAATGGCTATTTTGAATAACAGTGGCCGCCATCACCGCAGCACAGCACTTAACTTACCAAGTGTGTGTGTACACTTATGGTCTTGAAGCCACCAAACAGACCTCAGTACATTTTCTCTGGGTATAAGCTTTATCCTTTAATAAGTAAACAGATATTATGGTGTAAGATACAAATTTTACGTTTATAAGATCAAAACCAAATTTTAGAGAAATAGCTGAGTCTTAATTTTTTATAATAAAATGTGATTAAAATGTGACTGTTATTATATTAAAGGGGTTATAGGAAGATTAGTTTCTTGTATCGATAAATAGAAAGCATGCCAACTGGACTGTTAATCACTAAGTGACTTAGCAATTGTCACTTTCCTTCCTCAGTAGGACTAGGACAATTGGGTGGCTTTGTTATTCTAAGTATTTCAAATGAATTCAATGTTTTGAAAATGGAGTTGATAATAGTTCCAGTTTTCACTTATTAACTCTACATGTGTAAATATAGTTGCTCCAGCCCTTATTTCCCTATACAAATTATAAGACCATATAAACAGCAAACATTTAGAATTTATTAACATTGACTTTACTGATGGGGTATTCAAACTCCCCTGAAATTCACGGTTATTTTTCAGATCATAAACATTCTCTTTTTGTTCTTAGGCTTATTTCCCCCACCTTCTATGTCACTCTTCCAGAAGTCACTAATTACTCGTAACATCAAACTAGTAATTAACTTCTTTTATGTTTATTGGATATTTGAATAAATTGCTCTTTCTTAACTGCTTCCTATTTTTTAGAAAGATGGTTGTTTTTTTCACATTATTGATTCACGTTTTTCTATCTAGTATGAAAGGACAACCAGTTGTAAACATTGCAGATAGCGTCTCCGTTTTTGCCTCTTGTTTTCACTGTTTCACTCTGTGTGTTTGTGGACATTTCCTATAAGAAAATCTTAGAATGTGCATCCAATCAGATTTAACACAATTTTTCTCTCTGGCTTTTCCTTTTTATGTCTTTTTAAGAAACCGTCTCCTACCTCCATGTAATTAGTTTTCCTGTATTTTTTTAACATCATTATGATTACTATTTAGATATTTAACACAGCTAAATAGACATTTTGTATATGATGACAGATAAAGATCCAATATTATTTTTTATAAATGTTTTCACAGCTGGCCATCCTTTCCTTGTAGTTTGTATTGCCACTTTAATTTACATGTAGTTCTATTTCCACACTCTATTTGTTAGTTGATTTCTCTCTATGCCACTATCATATTGTTATAATTATACATTTATTATATATTAATTTTAAGCATTGATACATAATAGGGACTGTGATTTCTAACAAACATTTTCAACTTGTTTTGTTTCTGTCTTTACTTTTCTTTACTTAGGTTATAGGATCACCCTGATAAATTCTATAGAAAGCCCTTTGAAATTTTGCCTGGAGATTATAGATTAATATATCAAAGTTGTCACTTTCATTCTATTGAATCTTTTCATTTAAAAATCACATATATACTTAATTAGGGCTTTTAAGTATTCTAATAAAGTTTTAAAATGTTCTATTTAAAGTCCTTGAATTGCCTTTTATTAGATGTTCTTAAATACTTTGTAGTTTCATTGTTATTGGAAAGTGTATTTTTTATTCAATACTCTCTTCTCTTGGAGTGTTATTGAAATAAAGAAATGGCTTTTATATACAGTCTTATGTTTAGAAACATTATTGAATTATTTTTAATATTTGCCATATTGGTTTGGATATTATACATATCCAAATATGGAGATGGAGAAATAGATTAATGGGCAGAATAAAAACTCGAGACTAGGCCCACTAAGATTGGAAAATGAATTTTCAACAAAGGCACAAAAGCAAGTCTTTAAAGAAACAATCGTCTTTTTAATGTACGATTCTGGGAAAAGGCATATGTTTGTGGAAAAAAAGAACTGCATTATACATCCCACCATACACAAAATAATGTAAAATAAATCATACAACAGAAAATGTATAAATGTATAAAATTTCTAGAGGATAACGTAGGAAAAAATCTAATCTTGAGATTGGAAAAGATTTTTTAAATATGACATCAAAAGCGCGTCCATGAAAGAACAAACTGATTAATTGTACTTCATCACGTATGTGTATATGCCAAAAAATGATCCAATTTTATGCTTCAAGTGTATGCAATGTGTTGTATTTGTGTCCCAATCACTCTGTCTAAAGATAACAAGAGAATCTGTCCTGTTTTCTGAGAATTCCAGAGGCATTGCATACCCTATGTAGACACGCTTACCAAGAGCAGTGACCGTCTTCATAAAAGGATCTTGCTTCTATTTCATTCAAATCTCTTCCATTGTACTGAAAACATTTTGTTTACCTTCCCTTTAAATTAAGAACTCACTTTGTTTTATTTGGTTTTTAATCTTGTATGTTTTGATTTCTTCTAGGCTGATCCCAAAGTTGTGAGACGGAGAATCAACATAAGGCAATCCTGTTGCTGAATGGCTTGGATCTCATTACCCATGAGGAACTGGATAGGTTTAAGTTCTTTGTTACAGATGAGTTCAGTATCCCTAGGGGCAAACTAGAAACTGCAAGCAGGACAGAGGTAGCTAACTTGATGATTCAAAATGCTGGTGTGGTGCCCACGGTGATGAAGACCATTTGTATTTTGCACAAGTTGAATTGCATGAATGTGGCAAAATGTCTTCGGGAAGAGAAGGAAAAAGGTAATGTGAGAAGACCGAACCTGCCCGGTGCTGCTCTCTGCCCAGCCTGGGCCTTTTCCTTCCTGACATCAGTGGGATAAGGCCCCCAGTGTATCTTGTTGGAATTTGTTTGCTAACTTAGTGCACCTGCCTCTCTGTTCTCTTCTTTGGAGAATCACTTCTAGAAAGTCTGTGTTAGAAAGTTCTCAGATCCATTCCAGTGTTGGTTTTCCATCTCTTGTTCCAGGCCTTGGGGCTACCACTTACGATATCCTCTTTCCACTTTGCCCATTTTTGCCTCCAGTCTACTTGCCGTGAACATGGACAGAGACTTTCAATGTTAATTTCTCAAAACCCCATTTACACAGTAGGTATTTCTCTCGCATTTTATAAAAGCCTTGAAGATGACAAAATTATAGCACTGGACAATCGAAATTGGGATGTCAGGGACCTTTGCTATTTCACTCAGTCTGTCCATTCCTCTTCTTTCTCCAGATAATCCTTTCTCCAGGAGACAGTCCTCTCTAATTCAGGTATTCTCTCTCCTGCTCTTTCTCCAACACAAGTGGCAATATAAATTACCCATCATCACGCGCAGACTATTTTTTACATTATTCAGTAAATCACTAATCATCTCTCTCGAAAGTATCTACATTGGATTTGAATTCCTCCGTTTGTTTCCTGAGAGCATTAGATATCTCCTGGCTTTAAATGACTAAAAAATAGCAAGGGAGCATCTCACTCAATGACTCTCCCAAATGCAACAGTTTTACGACTTAAGTACAACTCCATCTGACAACAAAAGTTACAACAGCTTTTTTTTCTTAGAGAGAAAAAGATCTCACTCCTCTGTCATGTCTGGGCTAGAGTACAGTGGCATCATCATAGCTCACTGTAACCTCAAACTCCTGGGTTGGGCTCAAGTGAGCCTCCTGCCTCAGGCTCCCCAGCAGCTGGGACTACAGGCATGCACTAGCATGCAAGGTTGATTTTTCTGTGCTTTGTAGAGACTAGATATCACTCTTGCTCAGTCTGGTCTCAATTCTTGGCCTCTCAAAGTGCTGGAATTACAGGTGTGAGCCTTATACCTGGAGCAAAAACAACTTTTTAAGTGTGTGTGTGTGCGCGCACTCAACGCACGCAACACCAATGGCATAGTTTCTTATGCATTATTTCTTTGAAGGCTAAATGAGATAATGTAAGGATGATATAAACAGCATAATTCTATACAGACATAAGCATCTGGGTAGTATCGAAGGCACTGTAAAGAAAAGACTGGTTGTACCATGCATTTTATTTTACCTGGATATCTGGTTAGAAGGTGTAGTAATTCATAGCTATGGCCATCAGATGGCAGCAACTACACATAATTGGGTCCCAGTAACCAACTGCCCTGTTTTTCTGATCTGGGACAAGAAACAGGAATCCTGAAGTTGTTGGCAAACATAGATGGAAGATATTTACCTCTTATTTTTCTCCTCAGATAGAGAATTTATTCTTCTATTGACCGGGATAACACCAAATTTCTCCTGTTGTAATCTTTCCCCCATTTGCTGTTCTAATAATCCTGGGAGTTTATTACCTGATCAGCTGAAAATGATCCAATTTGAAACAAGGTTGGAAACTCAAGAATGACCGGCAGCTGTGTGCAGTGTACAAGAAGTCATTCAAGTTCCTTGATCAGAAGTCCATCCAAGGCCATACTTAGCCCTCCTTTGAATGCAGAAAGTTTATTTGTGCCCCATTCTAAGGACTAGATGGGAAGCCAGGTTTGGGTTTGTTTCATCTTTCAGCCTCTGTTGACTGCTCCTTCTTCATAGCCGTGCAGAGTGCCACATGCGGCTCACCCCAGGAAGGTGGAGGAGATTTGGAGAAAACTTTAAGGAAGACAGAGGCAATAATCAGTAGATGAGAGAGGGTTTTGTGGAAAGAGAGATAAAAGAAATATGAAGACGCTTAAGCCTGGAAAAAGGAAGCTGAGAGAAAATGTGATCAAAGTCTACACAATTCTTGTAAGATTAAAATAGGTTGAAGATGGTAAATGACATAAGTGAAAAAATCTGTCCTTGATTATTCTGGAGAATGAGATTTCTATGGTGGGTAGGTATGCTCTTCCACAAATTTGTCACTGGTCTACTTTGTGTGAGATGGAGAACGGCTGCTGTGATGTGATGGAGTGGTATGTTGATTTCCTCAGCCTCGCTAAATTCTACTCTCTCCCCTGTACTGTCCACATAGAAGGGAGGCTTTATTTGTTCATGTTTCCCTCAATCACCAGTTTCATGGAACCTACATACTCTTAAAGTTTTGTTTAACTACATCTTAGAACAGAGATCTCTCTATAGTATGTCTGACAGAGAGTCAACATCTCTGTGCTCTTTGAAGGATCATACAGAGAACCTGCTACCTCAGAGACAGCCAAATCCACTCTGAGCTCTAAGTAAATCATTCTACTTTCTGATAAAACCAAGGCTATTTGCTTTGTTACTTCAATGCAGAACTGATGAAGTTCTACCAGAAATTATATCCCAATAATTTCTCATGCCCTCTTCTGCCTGAGAGTGACTTAAAGAATTAAACATGACCATCTTGTTGCATGGTCTTTTTAAAAGAAAACTGCTCAAGTTTCAACCCACTTGTAACAACCCACTCTTGTGGGAACTAATTCATTCCCACAAGAACTAATCCAGTCTTGTGAGAGAGACAGCAGCACCCATTCTTGAGGGATCCACCCATAACCCAAACTCCTCCCACTAGGTCTCACCTCCCAAAACGTTACACTGGGGACCAAACTTCCACATGAGTTTTAGTGGATACAGACAACCCATATCCAAGCCATAACACCTTCTGGTGTGGCTTTTCTCAGTTCTGTAGTGTTAGAGGGTGTCTAACCCTAACATTCAAGTTCCAAGGTATTCACAAATGTGTTGTGTTGTGGATGGCTGCCAGCTGATTTTCAGAAAGGGAGACTGGAGCCAGAGCCCTCTATTCCGCCCTCCTGCTGATATCACGCCTCTTACTTGCTTCTCAAAAGATAACGATATTTCACTTTCTTAGCCACTTTTGTTCATCTCTTGAGGGTTTATGTGTCTTTGTTTTTAATCAGTTGACAAGCAGTACAAATCAACCAAAAAACCAAAGACGACTCAAACTTGAATTGGTCCTGTTGCCTCTGCAGATGTCAGAAATGAGGCCTTGGCACAATGTGCTGCACCAGACGTCTCTCCTCTCAAGGTAGGATGGGGCAAGTGGAATGACCTTGGTCCTTATAAGAGCAGCCTTTGGTCAGTATCGCCTTCATTTTCCACATTGGGGCATGTGTTCTTTATCTCATGTGTGTAAGTAAGGAAAACAATGCAACAATGTGAAGAGTGTGTCTGGGTAACAAAAAGAGAAATCACCTCAGACTCAGCAGATCAAACACCTGTTGAACTTTCAAGCTCTTGGTAGGCCCTGGATGCTTTGACGCTTGGTTACATGCTGGATTCAATTAGGAGAAAATGCTGAAAGAGATGGTTATTTTCAGAAAGTATGTTTTAGAGCCCTTCCAGTATGAATATCTCTGAAGAAATGAAAGGAATAGGAGAAGAAGAATTTCAAGTCCAGTTTAGTTGCAGCAGAGACCCCACCAGTTACTCAGTAGCTGACAAGGTCTTTCAGGATTGGCCTGAGTTGGATGGAGGGGGGAAGCCATTTATAGACCTGTGTTGACTGAGTTGAGTCAGCCCTGTTTACCTGAGAAGGAAATGCTTAGTCCCGGGGGAGCAGAGGGTGACACCTAACAGTCCCACCACAGAATCCACTGAACACATGCAATTCCATTTCCTATGAAGCAGGTGTTGTGTCATTTTTATAAGTGTGTCAGCTATAGGAAATGATTATATATACTCCGTTCTCTTTGTCTAGAACAGCTACTTTCTCTGGGCTTGTCTGAGAAATGTCTAAATTTCTTTGAGAAACAAAATCCAGGTAGAAGTGATGCATTTCAGCCATCAGTTAAGGAAATATGCTTTATACAGTCTGAAAGCCCAACCAAAAATACATGGGTATCTTTGAGAAGCAAATTTGTAGTGGCCTTCAGGGGTGCTGACATTTTTCTGCACTGGTTCAACCTGAGTCTGCTGTATGTCCATCAGGGTCCTCTTACAGACCAATGTTCCAGGTCCCATCAGAGTTTCACTCCTACACTTGGCCTTGCGTGCCTCTGATTTTTTTCCTCTGTATTTCTTTTTGTCTTTGTTCAGCAAGTTGCCTTTTAAAAGCAATATTTTCTCTCAAAACAAACCAAAAGAGAAAATTTTATGTCTGTTAATTCAGAAAAAGAGAGAGAACACATAAAGAGAATAAAATTTACATATAATCCTATTGTCTAGAGAAAACCATATTTTACATTGTTAAGTATCTATCTAGGGAATTTGCATGTGATTTAATTGTTTATTTATGTAAAAAGTAACATATTATATGTCCTGTTCAAGACCTTACCCTTTATTTAATCAATTATAACAGTTTATTATATTATTCCTCTAAAGCATTTAAAAATTTGCATAGCAATCTATTAGGTCACTATACCAGATTTTATTTAATCAAATCCCTTTTGGGGTATTTAAATTACTTCAAATTTTATAATTATAGGTAACAGGATATAATTCTTTTATGGAAACCTTAACACATAACTTATTATTCATATCTAAGGGTAAATTCATAAAAGTAGAATTCATTCTCCTTTTTACTTTTCCCTTTAACTCACTTGTAGGATCTCTGATCTGGGTTTTCCCCTTTACTCAGATTTAACGTAATTCATACTTTTATTATACACAGGGTCTCACAGGAATTTGGGACATTCTATGCAGATCACTTGGTTCTCTTACTTTTACAAATTAAAATGAAGGTTCAAAATAGCATTGGATGGAGGAACAAGGGCATATTATGCCCTAGAGGAATGAATAGAAGAAGATAGGACCAGATTTATCCCTTTGCCTTAGCAGTATTTCAGAGATCTAATGAACATTTTGCATATAGTAGACGGCAGAACCAACACTCGGGTTTGGAGAGCCTGCCTCGAAAGCTCTCCGCATAGTACGGGAGTTGAAGTCTTCCCGTATTTTCTATCATTCTATTTTCTATCTCTATAATTGTAGGTCTCAAATCTCCTCTTTACACCTCCTTGTCTCCTACTTGATTCCACCTATCTTCCTGCTCTTGGCTGGCTTCCTGAAGTTTAACATCACAGGTGAAGTAAGGCTCTCTGAATAATATGTTCTTTACTCGCAGCTGATATCTTTCTTCTATGGTCTTCAGCCTGTACAGAAGCAGACGGTGGCCCACCAGGAATCAGTCCAAGAAGGAGAGTTGCAGAAAGGCCGTTGGACAGTCTTAGTTCTGAAAGCAATGGAGCCCTTTGAGTCTGAGACCCAAGAAGGCAACCGACAGATGATGTTTCATGCTACATTGGCTATGGAGACAGAATTCTTTTTTGTAAAAGTATTCAAAACACAGCTAAAAGATAAATTCACCCCAAAGAGAATAATTGTGATGTCAAAATATTATTGGCACAGTGGTTTCCTGGAGGTGAATAGTACCTTGCTTGTGTCTGATGCTAAATCTAACCAAATGATCTGTGTCCCGAAGAACATTAGGAGAAAAGCTGGTGAAACCCCGAAGATCAAAAGCTTCAAAGTCAGCCCATTGGAACAATTGTGAATGGACTGTTTGTAGTCCAGACAGTAAGTTCTTATCAATAACTTTATATTGGGTAGTAAGAATACAATATTTTTACTCTTAGGTAAAAGGGACTTTAGAAATTACTTATCTTCATACCTTTTATATAGATAAAATCTAAAACAAATAAACACCATAATACTAAATGGTTAAAGAGTTATTAACATGCCAAAGCTTTCACAAAAACTCAAAAAGTGTTTTTATTATCAAGAAGCTGGCATAATTCTGTCTCACCTTCTATTTATCCTTGTAGCCTCTGAAAAGTGATTACCATACTCAAATAATTTTTCCATTTCTGTTATTTTTATACTTTATATAAGACATATTATCTATATTCCAAGTGACTATTAGTGGGAACGCCAAATAACTGCAGTTGGGTAATCAACCAGATTAATTGACCTAGAAAACCAATAAGCAGGGCAGGATTTTTTTTTAAAATGAAAAAAATATATTAAAATAAAGAGCTTGTTTAAAGAAACTTATTAGAATTGAGAATTAATAAATTATTGTGACTCTGGGGCTTCAGGGAGTTAGCCTTGCATAGTGACTTCTTCTGGTCTAGGACAGGACTAAAGAACCACAGAAGGTTCTGCTGACACTGCCTCCAGAAGCCTTTGAATAACCTTTGATGTCTTGAGTTAGTTGCAAAGCAACTGATAGACAAAATCTGTCTTCCTAGAAAATTCAAACATAAAATGCCCTTAGATAGGAAAACCACATTCTTGATCCTAGTTGTAAGCTTTTGATCTGGCTAGCCATCTGCTCATACACATATAGCATATATTTATCTCATAAATTAAAGCTAAAAAAATCAACATCCTACATAACTGAGCAGCACTCTGTTTCCTTTTGGTCTGGACTTGACCATGAATTATTTCTTGTCCTTGATATTTTACTCTTATTTAGAATGTTTATGAGGTCTTACATCATCGCCTCATGTCTCTTCTGGACTTGTTGCTTGAAATAGTTCTCCTCCAAACCCAACCCAGGGTTGTCCTTTCCCCTGGCTTTTCTGGTTGTCACCCTGGAGAAGCCCCATCTTCTCCCTGCACCAGTGTTTGCTTCTCTGGGCCATCCTAGTCTCCTGAAGGAAGAGAGCTTAGGACCGGAAAGATAGACACAGGACACAGGTTTTTACAATTTTCTAGCACCTATTAGATATATAACTGCTCGTTTCAAAGCTGTTTTTTTTTCTTGTGCAGTTGACCTTTGAACAATATGAGGGTTAGGGCCACCAATTGCCACAGAGTTAAAAATTTGTGTATAACTTTTGACTCCCTTAAAACTTAACTACTAATAGCCTACTGTTGAGTGGAAGATTTACCAATAACATAAACAGTCAGTCAACACATATTTTGTATGATATATATATATATATATAACTGTATACTTACAATAAAGTAAGGTAGATAAAAGAAAATGTTATTAAGAAAATTATAAGAAAGAGAAAATACAGTTACTATTCATTAGGTGGCAATGGATCATCACAAAAGTCTTAATCGTCATCATCTTCAGGTTGGCCAAGCTCAGGAGGAGAAGGAAGAGGGGAGATGGGTCTGGCTGTCTTAGGGGTGGTAAAGGTGGAAGAAAATTTCTGTCTAAGTGAACTTACTCAGTTCAAATCAATGTCGTTCAAGAGTCAACTGTAGGTGCATCTTATAAGGGTACATGTCAAATTTACTAAGTGTAGAATATTAATGTCTTAACACAATAATTAAGAAAGTGCAGTGAAGGCTGTGTTAACCAGTTTGATGTAAGTATTTCAAATTGTATATAAAACCAGCACGTTGCACCCCATGAATGCATTAATGTACACAGCTGTGATTTAATTTAAAAAAAAAAAAAAGTCAACTGTATTTCTTTCTGGAGGCTTCATCTGACATGTCTGATATCTTATTGCTGACATTTCCTAACCAAATTATCTGAAATTAGATGTTGCTTTTCTTTTGCAGAAAACAGAAAAGGAGAATGGTGTATTATTTAACATAAATGACAACACAGGGAGCATGAAAGTATTGCTGCTTGGAAAACAGGACACAAACTTTGAGGAAGGGGATAAACTTCAACTTACATTCTTTGAGCTGTTAAAAGGTAGAGGAAAACTACAGCTAAAATCTGGAATTGATAGCCACATAAAGGTGAGAACTGCATGGATACCTCTCCAGAGTGCTGGTATTTTGTGTTTCCTGTCAGAAGGCTGGACTGATGCTATCGAACAGGATATGGGACGGAAGAGCCTGTCTTTCAGTGCACTAGTCTCACTGAGGGACCTCCCTCTGGGAAATACACAGTTAAGGGAACACTGACTTCACAGGGAGAGGCACTCATTGTAGTGTCCAAGCATGCCACAGTCCCTTGGTAACACTGTAGGGCTAATGCAGACAGCTTGCCCAGGGTTGGGCAGATCATTCTGACTAATGTACTTAAAGCAGACACAGACCACGAACACTCTGAAGACACGTTTTTTGGAGTCAATCTGAGCATCCCTGCAGCAACCCTCGTGCAGGGCAACAAAGTCAGTGTAACCCTCTCCTCCTGTCTCTCTGCCACACCATCATTCCCATCCTTAGGTCACATGGCATGCTTGGCAGTGCCTGCCATCTCCCTGTATAGGCGTGGAGGCAAAGACCTGAGAGTCTGCCTGCATGCCCTTGTGAAGTAGAAAAGTGTATTTTTACTTACAGGCAAGGTACTAACTTCAGGACAGTGATCTAAGAGGGAACAATATGTTGGGAGGTGGGGAAGGAGATAATTTCATGAGAAAATAAAAAGATACATTTCTGAAGAACAAAATCATTACAAGAAAAAAATAAGTCTCTGACTTTTTATTTTTTCTCTTTCTAGGTTATTAAAACCAAAAAGAAATGAAAAGGACCAATTCAAGAGTACGTGATCCAGCTTCTTCCACCAGCTCATGAGGGAGCTGAGAGCAGCAGTTCACAGGCTCTTCCCCCATAAAAATAGGATTACAAGGGGATGATTTCTGGATAAACAACTCCAAAATTATCAACGTATTATCACAATAAAAGTTAATTTCTCTTTCATTACAGCCTTATGGTCTGGTTTAGTTTGCCAATCCCTGGTCTCAAGCTGAAAGACTAGCAATGTATGGGGTGTTGATAGCATATTGGGGAAGATGGCAGGTTAGAAGCAGCCCATGCATGTACCACTCTTAAGGAGAGGATCAGAAATTTCAGGCAGATTCCTACCGACAGATGGCTCTTCTTGGAAAGAACATTGTAAAATCCTGGAGAAGTGACACAGAACCTGCAGAGTAAAGGAGAAGGTAATGGGATGATTCATTCAGTAAGGTTGAAGTTATCTGTGAGGAAGCATCCACCATGGGAAGGGTCAGAAACAGATCCCTGGGGCTCCAGGCTACCTCTCAGGCATTGCGGCTCCAGCTGTGAGGGGGCTCCCTCCACCACCACAGACCTTTGGGCTGATCAGGGAGCTTCTCAGGGTCTGTGCAGAAACATACCAGAAAGGAAGCACAGCAGTGATCTGGTGGCTGCTGATGCCAGATTCTGCAGGTGACATGATCCTGAGCTTTTGATATTCTACAAAAGTGTAAGTATAATTCAAGAGAGAAAGGATAATTGTTCAAAACTTAATATGAGAACAAAATTAATACAGCTGCTCTATGCCTCATTTTTTATAAAAAAATTAATTCAAAATTGATCATCAGCTTAAATGTAAAAACATACAACTATAAAGTTTCTAAAAGAAAAAAACAGGCAAAAATCTTTGTGACTGCGTTCGGGAAAAAAATTTTTAGGTATGACACCAAAAGCACAAACTATGCAAGATAAATTTTGAGAATTTGAACTTTATCAAAATGAATAACTTCTACTTTTCTTTTTTTGTATATTATTTACTTTTATTATAAATAATAGTGAACAGTGGTCAATAAATAGTTTTATATTCCTTTAAAAAAAAAATGACATATTTTGGTACATACTCTGCTTTTAAAATGCACTTAAAAGCCAATGCATGGTCCACTCTCGGGATAACAAAATCCCTCGTGAAAATGTGAAAATCCCCTGTCACTGTGTTATCGTCAGAGAACAGACCAGGCTACATTCAATTTAAGGTTGAAGCACGTTTTTAAATCAACTAGTTTCAAAAACAACAGAACAACAGTTTTGTTTTTCATTATAGGAAGTTTTTTGTTGTTTTTTTTTTGAGTGGTCGTCTTTTATTTTTATTTTATTTTTATTTATTTATTTATTTTTATTAAATCATAGCTGTGTACATTGATATGATCATGGGGCATCATACATTAGCTTCATAGACTGTTTGACACATTTTCATCACACTGGCTAACATAGCTTTCCTGGCATTTTTTTTAAGTTATTGTGCTAAGACATTTAAATTCTACATTTACTAAGTTTCACATATACCCTTGCAAGATGCACCGCAGGTGTAATCCCATCTATCCCCGTCCCTCTACCCACCTCTCCCATCCCTCCCCTCCCTTTCCCCCTTCCCCCTATTCTTAGGTTGTAACTGGGTTATAGCTTTCATGTGAAAGCCCTAAATTAGTTTCATAGTAGGGCTGAGTACATTGAGCACATTCTACTTTCTACTTTTCAAGAGGTACTGTTCAGAGCATTGAAAGTCAAGCCCTAGATTTGGGCTTAATATTTTCTAGTGACATATCTGTGGCCTTGTATCCATAATTTATAAAGAACTGTCAAAATAGAATGATAAGACAACTGACTAATTTTTTTAAATGGCTAAAAAATGATACATGGGTGGCAAATAAGCACATAAAAATATACTACTCAATGTAGTTCATCTTTAGAAAAATAAAAATGAAACCTACAATGAGATATCACTATACACTTATTACAATGGCTAAAATCAAAACTGACCATACCAAGCGCTGACAAAGATGTAGAAAACTGGAACTATCATACGACGCTGGTGGGAATATAAAACGGTAAAACCACTTTGCAAAAGTGTGGCAAATTTTAAAAGGCTAATGTACACCTACACTGCTAAGTTCTGAGGATGACGCAGAGCAACTGGAATTCTCATCATTGGTGGGAATGGAGTATCTTACAGTAGTCACTTCAGAAGGGAGTTTGGCAGTTCTTACAAGTTTAAACGTACACTTACAATATGACCCGACAATCTTGCCTCGATTTTTTTTTTTAACCTGCTTGGAGTGGTAATGTTTGTTCACACAAAAATCTGTATGTGAGTGCTTGTGAAAGTTCAATTATGTAATGAAATTATATGTAATTAAACAACCCAATGTCCCTCACCTGAAGAATTAATAAACAAATTTTGACAAATTCACACAATTAATCTATACTCAGCAATAAAAAAGAATAAACTGCTGATACCTAGTACTACATAGATGAATCTTAAATGTAGATAGGAAGTAAGGAAAACCAGACTCAAGATCTCAAGATTCTATGTACAGTTTAATTTCTTTTCTTTTCTTTTTTTTTTTATCGTTGGGGATTCATTGAGGGTACAAGAAACCAGGTTACACTGATTGCATTTGTTAGGTAAAGTCCCTCTTACAATTTGGGGGGGGGGGTGTTGTTTGTTTTGTTTTGTTTAGTTTAGTTTTGTTTTGTTTTGTTTTGAGACCAAGCCTCAAGCTGTCACCCTGGGTAGAGTGCCGTGACATCACAGCTCACAGCAACCTCCAGCTCCTGGGCTTAAGCGATTCTCTTGCCTCGTCCTCCCAAGTAGCTGGGATTACAGGTGCCTGCCACAACGCCTGGCTATTTTTTGGTTGTAGTTGTCATTGTTGTTTGGCAGGCCAGGGCTGGATTGGAACCCACCAGCTCTGGTGTATGTGGCTGGCGCCTTAGCCACTTGAGCTACAATATTCTGGAAAAGGCAAAAGCATAGACTAAGAGTAGATCAGCATTGGCCAGGAGCTTGGAGTTGGAGGAAAAGCCAACAAAGTAGAATAGAGCAAGAAATTTCTTTTGTGATGAAACTATTCTATATTGATTTTGGTAGCAATTACATGATTGTATGCATTTGTAAACACTCACAGAAATTTCCATTAATAGACATATATTCTACCATGTACATATATATACATATATATATGTGTGTGTGTGTGTGTGTGTATTTTTTTTTAAAGTGGTGTCAGCCTAGCTCACAGCAATCTCACACTTCTGGGTTCAAGGAATTTTCCTGCCTCAGCCTCCCAAATAGCTGGTACTGTAGGAGACTGCCACCACACCTGGGTAATTTTTCTAAAATTTTTAGTAGAGATGGGGCCTCATTTTCATTTAGGCTGGTCTTGAAATACTGAGCATAAGGGATCCTCCCAATTAAGCCTCCCAGAGAGCTAAAATTATAGATGTGAGCCATGGTACATGGTACTATATGGATATTTTACCATAACATGAAAAATATACATCCAGTTGAAAGATGGAGGTATGGGTGTTTTTAATATGCTGTTATTTTATTTCTATGTAATAAGTACCTATAGCTTTTATAATAAATAACAAAGATGAAACTCTTTAAATAGGCCCCCATCTAAAAAAGATCAGGGATTTCAAATAACGAATATTTCTTATCCATTAGGTTAATAGGTTTAGGTTTGTGAGTGTGACAATGACACAAGGAAATGTTCCCAGAAGTATTTTTTGGAATATGAATTTGGCAATATTACCAACAATCCTGTTTGTATTCTTTGACGCAGACACTCTACTTCGAGGTCTTTATGCCTTTTTGTCTTAGCTGAGAGTTAAGAGCCTTGGACTTTCACAATTGTGATTTCCCCATTCTGTCCCTCACAGCTTCCTCTTTACTCAACCCCCTCCCCTGACATATGCACCCATTCCTAAATCAATGTCTGTGTCATTAGGAAAGTGATTGTTCCCTTCTGTTCCTTGTTTTTCACTTCTTATAGGTAGAGGAAGAAGGAAAACTATTAACTTTCTAAAACTAAAATGAAGACTAAGCAACACAAATGTTGTTATTGTGTACAGAATACTATAGCAATAAATGTAACTACATTTCAGTTTCAGATGTCTACTGAATGGCAGACTATTCCACTCTAAAAAATTCATAGTCTTCAGTGTTTGCCTAATGCAGGTCTGCCTTGGAGCAGAACCAGGAAATATGGCTAGAGAGCTAATGAAGAGCTGTTGGCATTTGTCGAAATAAATGAAACCAGTTATTCGACATCAGACAGGCCTAAAAATTGTAATATATTCTTGCAAGCCACCAGAAGGCATCTCATTTAGCAAATAAATTCCCAATTTTGTCCCCTCCAAACCATTCTGAAAAGATGTCCACTGCTCTGGTCTAGAGCAACCCCTTCCTAAGACACAGGATGTGGCAGTTAAGGCCCAGGCTGAACATTATCCCTCTTTGCCCTGTGAACACAGCTGGTTCATTATTGACCAGGGCCTAATCCTGTAAGATCATATCCAAACTTTAAGTCCAAACACTGTTTGAGGCCCCCATGACCCATCTTGATTCACAAGGCATAAAACGCTTTGCTTTTAAGTAACTCACAAAGAGACTTCTTTCGAAATATTTCATTAGAAAATGTGAAGATGTTTATTTCTTTTTTCAAATTATAAGGCTTATAGTTGCAAAATAGACTTTTAAAAAATAATAAAACCTATAAAAGCTCCCCTAATACTCATGCCCAAGAATTAAAGCTAGTATATATACATATATGTGTATATATATATACATATGTATAGATGTATGTATACACACACATATATATAAAATGGCATATACAGTGTTGTATTTCATCCAGGTACATTTATCTTTTCTTGCACTTAAAAATTATCTCCATAAACATCATTATCCACAGCATCCAGGTTTTAGAAGGTGTCTAGTGAAGTTTCCAAGTCTGATTCAGGACCAAGTATTTCTTTATTGATTTTTCTGGTCTTGATGACCTTGAAGAAGAAAGATAACCAGTTGAAAAGCAGAAGGTCATTCAGTGATTCCTTCACTCACACTGTCTCCTCGTCAGCCACAGCTCTTCTTCCATGCCCCTCTAGTGACTCTCTTCTCATTCTCACCCCCCTCCTTGAATGCGTTCTTGTCGTTTGAGTCATGCCTCCCCTCCTCTTGGTTGGGACTGTGAAATGAGGTGTCTATTCCAACCCAGCATGAGCACAGGGGGAAGAGCAGGAGATGGCAGGGAATAACAGGAAAGAAGGAAGAGCCCATGTAACCAATGCAAGAGTTTAGGGGAAGGTTCTCATTGGCAGGAAGGTAAGAGGAGGCTACAGAAGATATTCCTGGAGCAAATGCCGTAGAGGAAGATTTGAACGTTTGACCGATGGTCCCCTGAACTAAAGGGATCTGAGAGAATTGCATGTCTGTGTGTTTGAATGTGTCAGCTTTTGTTTTGAGCTATTGGCATTCCAGCAGTAGCCTTTGTTAATGTTCCAAGAATCCCACATAAATGTATGTGCCAGTGTGACAAAGAACATTTTTGTTGTGTAGATCCAACCACCTCTGTGTGTTGTAGACCAGTGTATGACTATCACAAAATGCAGGTACATGGTGTTCTGCTTTGCTCAGGGACATCTTCAGTGGCTAACGTCTGTTATGAGCTGTCTTGATAACCCTCTGTGGTAGAGAATTTCCTCCCATTTTATACATGATGAACTTCAAAGTTCCCAGTGTTAAGCTTTTAGTCAACTAGAAAATTGCAGAGAGCCAGGAGTTGAAACAAATGTGCCTGAATCCAACCCAAATCTTAACTAAATTATCTTCCCATTTTAACAAAGTCAATCTGTTCTTCATTGTTTGGCTTAGGTATCACATTTTTGAGCATCTATCTACATTTTCTTTTTTTACTATGTTTAAAACTATCCTTCTTTCAAAAACATCACGGAAAGAATGAAAGCTTTTACACACTACAGTACAAGGCTTAGTTCTTCTTCCATCTGCTGGGCTTTCTATATAATAGTCACAGCCAAGGATGTCCCACCTTTAGGCTTCTCTGTGCTATAGTGGAAGGGCCACAATGTGTCTTGGGCCACATGTTAAATACACAAACACTAATGAAAGCTGATAAGCAAACAAAAAAGTCTGTGCATAATTTTCGTGACATCCACCACCACGAATAAGCAAAAAAGTCCTTACATAATCCACATGCGAACTGTAGGCCACAGGTTGGACACCCCTGGCTCTGCAAACAAAATAATTTGATGCTTTGGAAGAATGGTGTTTCTATACTCTCACCTTCATGTAACTGTGAATTACAGATCTCAGCTGACACTTATCCATACATGCAGGTGCCAATTCAAAACAGACGAGCTTCAGTTTATCACCTTCCTCACAGTTGATATTGGTCAGTCGTCCATATACCACTACTTCCATCTGCCCTGTGTTATCTTTTATTTCATAATAAGTGAATTTATCCATCACACATTTCTGCAAAAGAGAACATCAGCTTCTGAAAACTAGATCAAGAAATTTTCACATATATGAGAGATACAGAGTGTCAATCAGAACTTTTATCTTTGACAGAGAAAGTAGAGCTGTAGGTCAAGAATTACAGGTCCCAAACTGTTTAAGATACTTGGCCAGTGAATTATGCCTTTTGAATACTCTCTTGAGCCTTCTTTGTTTAAAGTCTTTATCAACTAAATTTTTTAGAAAAAACTTTCTTAATTTTTGTTGTTTCCACATTGGTATAGTTGAGTTTTTTAAGGAGCCTGGATATAGTGGGATCTGATTACCTTAGTAAGTTTCTTTGATACCTATCCAAGAACAGAGAAGAGAGGCCATTTATGGTTCATTGTGAGTCTGGGAAACATTACTGCAAAGTCCTCATTAATTAGATTGTTACCTAAATATGTAATGCTTTATTCAATATTCTTAGTCATTCTTGAGCAATCTTCCCAAATCTTAAATCTAGATAATCTAGTCTCATTGTTCTCACCTACTTTATTCATTAATTCTAGAACCACATATATATGTACAGTCATTTAAACAGAATGTAAGAAAACATCATGGGCGAAAGCAAGACATTCTAGAAGACATATGTGATGGAGTATGGAACAATACTATAATTAAGAAGTTAGGTTAGCATTTATTTGATGAAAGACATACTGTAAATCTAAGAATTCACCAAACTTCTTTGCATTCTATTGTCCCTATTTATAAATTAAGGGATTAAACTACAGGATTTCTCTAGTCTTTTTACTTTAATGTTTTTCCCATTATTTAAAGCAGAAGTAAACTGTTCAACAATCTTCTAAAAAAAATTCTGTGGGCTTACCCTATGTACGAGGAACACCCCATTCACAAACTTCCCTTCAGTTTGTGAGTGAAGGTGACTGATTTTGGGAGTTCTACCAGCTTGGTTAATCAGGCTTCTTGGGATCTCCATCCTTCTATCAGCATCCATCTTCAACACGGAGGTATTGAAAGTGTATATCTCCAGAAACCCATTTCGGACAACATAATTTGATATGGCAATGATATTCTTTGGAGTGAACATCTCCTTTAAGTTGACGTTAAAAACCTTTACTTGGAAAACTCTGCTCTCAGTAGCCACCGTGGCATGAAACATCTTTTTCTCCTCATTGACTTCATACACAAATGGTTCTGTCACTTTCAGCACCATCACTTCTATGGGTCCACAGTGGTGACCTTCTGTGACAGCTTCTTCAGACACAGCCCTCGGGCTTGCCATCTACCAAAACACACACACAATTAAGACAGGGAATAGCAGGTCACTTCTAGTGAAAGCCATTCTCTTATCATTATCTACATTTTTACATATTCTTCAATTAAGATCAGAGAATGTTTCTAAAATCACATACATTCACTACCTTTAATGATGTCAATGAAAGCCCATAAAATATTGATCACATTTGGCCAATGAGGCACGGTTTCTTACCAGTTTTGGCATTCCTTAATCTAACTCTTTAAGTGTCGATTTTTTTTTGTTGTTGTTATTGTTGTTTTGTTTTTGGCTGGGGCTGGGTTTGAACCCACCACCTCTGGTATATGGGGCTGATGCCCTATTCCTTTGAGTCACAGGTGCCGGCCAAGTGTTGATTGAGAGGTATATGAGATAGAGATGATAGAGATGATAGAGAGGTATATGAGAGAACTGCTTGAAACACCCCACCTGGAGTATGGCTTCTGATTAGACCTCTCTTTGACTATGCTCAAACACCTGGGCTATGGAAATGATGCCCAAAACAGCACTCCGGATATTAAAAATTGCTTAAAAATGAATGACAGTTATTTTAACCTTTGTACACTTTAATGTATACACAATCTATGCCCATTAGATGTTGAGGTTTTGAAGTTCAATAAAGCCAAATTTGAATCCTGACTTTAGTACTACCTGTGTGACCCTGGAGAAGACTTTGCTCTCTATGAACCTGTTTTCTCATATATGAAAGGAGATAAACAATGGCATCTTCACATGGTCTTATAAAGAATAAATGACATCATGAACATGAAGGACACAGGTTTTAGAGTCTAGAACTCAGTAACACTCAATGTATGCAAATATCTTACTTGCCATTATTTTTCCACAGTCTATTCGGGGTATGTATATCTGCTCCAGTGAACAGACATTTCATGTTTAATGATGACTGTGTTAATGGAAACCTTGTATGGAAGCAAAATACAAAGTACAGTGTAAGAGAAGCCCTTTGCTTCTGAACTGCCACATGGGGTATTGAAATTTCATTGACAAGACTGTGTCGAGCTATTGTCTTTTAAAAATAATTTAAATCTTAAACTGTCATCGCAATAGCAGGGTTCGTATGCTGAAATTATAATCTTTGTTTGTATAATATTTTATAAATGTAGGTAATATTTTCCTTCAGAGTAAATTCCTCACTACCATAGCCTGTTTGTGCATGAATCATATCATTCCGTGTTGTTTGTTTCAGGGACAATTAATAGCATAAACTAAAGATAATGCTCTGTTTCTGGCTTAGGATTGAAAAATCAAAAATAATGCTAGTATAGAGAAAATATTTCAGGAAAACTGTGATGAACAAGAGTAAGGATTTCCTGCTTATGTGGTGAATTACAGACAAAATGGTCAGACACCATTTTTGCAGGTGCCTGTGAAGACCCTCCAGAGTCTCCAGTTGGACCCTCCAGAGAAGAAAATGATTGACATGTGTGTTTGGACAGATAAGCCCGCCTTGGACCCTGTGCTCTGGGGAGATTTCAGAGCAGCTGAATGATTCCTATGGAAGCAGAATTGATTGTGTTGGCTATTTAGGCAGGTAAGGTCTTGGTAAGGAAGTGTCACTTCCAAACCAATATGCATGGAACAATTAAAATGGAATTGAAATGTCCATGCATGTTATTATATCAGCAGACAGATGGAGGGACTGATGTTTCAAAGACCACACAAGGTCTACTTGTAGACAACAGTCCCAAGATGGCAACAGGTACCGGCAACTAGCTCGGCCCCCAAATAACTAGGAGAGATATAGGGGGAAATACAGATTTTTTGAACTAAAAAAAGAAAACCTATATAAAAAACTGACAAAATCTATTATGTAGGAAGCCTCTTCTCAACTGGTGTGTGTAGGGTGGTGCTGGGGCCTGCAGCCTGGGTCTGTGTGCAGCATGGGCCTTTGTGAGAATCTAGATAACAGTGGGGACAAAATGCTCCCCTTGCCTTTCTCTGTAGATGCCTCCTCACTCACTGTAGACAACAGTCTTCTGGGCCACGGTGGAAGTGACTATCCTGGTTACATCACAGCAGAACAAAGGCAGTGTTCGGAAACATTGGCATGATGTGCTCTATTGCAGGAAGTTTTTTCAGTGAGGTCTTTTTCTGAAGAAGAGATTTTACTTGGCCCAGAAATACATCAGGGCCAATGAAGAGATGAGAGTAAGGGATTCTGAACAAAGGAAGTACCATATGTCAAAGCACCTGATATGGGAAAGAGAAGGACTTTTGGACAACTACCCTAATGGAGAGTCATTATCATAGTGGAAAGTTATGAAAGAAAACTGTAATGTAAGTAATGAATAAATGTTATGCTCGTCTGCCCTTCTACTCTCTCGATGTTTGGGCCAACAACAGACAACAATGTTTTTGAAGACTGAAATGACACCATGAATGCATATTTTTTGAATAATGAAGAATGTGGAATCCAGTGACATGTCCAATTACATATTGATAAATGATGAAAGTTACACAGTAAGATAATGAAACCATATTTAGTCAGAGAGTAAAGGAGAATCTCTTTCAAAACTCTGATCAACCCTTATGCTTGAGGGAGGCAAAAGCAGAGGAAATAGGAATGTGGTACCTGGCAAAGGCTAGACGGGGTGTGTTGATATGTCCCATCAATGTGCGGATTGCCCACAGGTGGTGCACCAGCTCTGGAGGCTGCAGAGGATATCTCTGTTCCTGAGGCAGCGCGTTCCCCCTGGAGTAACAAATTTGGAAGATTTAATATTTTCCTTTATGATTGAAACTATTTCTCTGCATTCTTCTACATTTCAAGTTGACTGTGATATATGAGTTTTTTCTTTTAAAAAATGTTTTTTAACAGGATCTTCCCTCTGCTAATTTCCCTGGATACTGGAATTAATTTAGCTTTCTTCATCCACATTTCAGCAGACACAGGAACCAGCATTACAGTCTTTGGTCTGGAAAGGTTGAAACACAGATGATTGAAAGTTCATTTATCTTAGATTCCTGGCTCAACCTGTGTTAGGAACTGATGTGACCCAGCATGGTCAAGCACTTCCCTTGGGC